>WNWK01031585.1:0-22599 GCA_009830355.1 Cherax destructor
ACATAGTGTCACACAAGACACCTCATAACATAGTGTCACACAAGACACCTCATAACATAGTGTCACACAAGACACCTCATAACATAGTGTCACACAAGACACCTCATAACATAGTGTCACACAAGACACTCATAACATAGTGTCACACAAGACACCTCATAACATAGTGTCACACAAGACACCTCATAACATAGTGTCACACAAGACACTCATAACATAGTGTCACACAAGACACCTCATAACATAGTGTCACACAAGACACTCATAACATAGTGTCACACAAGACACCTCATAACATAGTGTCACACAAGACACCTCATAACATAGTGTCACACAAGACACCTCATAACATAGTGTCACACAAGACACCTCATAACATAGTGTCACACAAGACACCTCATAACATAGTGTCACACAAGACACCTCATAACATAGTGTCACACAAGACACCTCATAACATAGTGTCACACAAGACACCTCATAACATAGTGTCACACAAGACACCTCATAACATAGTGTCACACAAGACACCTCATAACATAGTGTCACACAAGACACCTCATAACATAGTGTCACACAAGACACCTCATAACATAGTGTCACACAAGACACTCATAACATAGTGTCACACAAGACACCTCATAACATAGTGTCACACAAGACACCTCATAACATAGTGTCACACAAGACACCTCATAACATAGTGTCACACAAGACACCTCATAACATAGTGTCACACAAGACACCTCATAACATAGTGTCACACAAGACACCTCATAACATAGTGTCACACAAGACACCTCATAACATAGTGTCACACAAGACACCTCATAACATAGTGTCACACAAGACACCTCATAACATAGTGTCACACAAGACACCTCATAACATAGTGTCACACAAGACACCTCATAACATAGTGTCACACAAGACACCTCATAACATAGTGTCACACAAGACACCTCATAACATAGTGTCACACAAGACACCTCATAACATAGTGTCACACAAGACACCTCATAACATAGTGTCACACAAGACACCTCATAACATAGTGTCACACAAGACACCTCATAACATAGTGTCACACAAGACACCTCAGGTACATAATTTCAGGTACAATAGTCTATTTTCAGGTACATAGTCGCAGGTACGATGAAAGCCAGTAGGTAATTCTGGTGACCAGACTTGCCGCTCTCCTCATAAAGCTACAGTGTCCTCATATCAAGCAGGAAGAGAACACCTTCATCACTGTACTTGGCCTTGCAAACATCACAAGTACAAAGCTGCTTTCGAGTAACACAGTCTAGAGAGGATAGAGCTTCCAGTTCTCTCAGCACTGTAGACCTGTCACCAGCACCACACTGCGAGAGTCTGCAACTCTCAAGCAGGTCTGCCTGGCGAACTCCAGTAGTGTATGAGGGAGCTGGTGAACTCTCCAGTGTTGTGTATAGGAGAGTCCCGTTAGGACTGTCAGTCCAGCCGGCCCGTCAGTCAAACATCACGTTTGATTACGTCACAGGCCGGCAGGTATACTACCTAACAACCATTGTTAGGTAGGGGGCCGTAACATTACCTTTGAAACTTGTGAGTTCATTACCTTTGTACCTTGTTCAGCTATCAAAACTTTGGGGCCCAATCTCTGGACCCATTATATACCTCTATAATCTGTAAATACCTTTGTAACTTGTCATGATTGTGACCAGATCTAGATGAGTTCATTACCTTTGTAACTTGCTCAGCTATCAAAACTCTGAGGCCCAGTCCCTGGACCCATTATGTACCTTTGTATTCTTTTGACTACCACCCACACCATGGGTATGGGGTGCATAATAAAGATATTAAACTAAAAAAAAAAACAGGGGGTTAATATCAAAGAATATCCTCCTCCTGGGGTTTAATATAAAAACTTCTGCTCCTGGGAGTTAATGTCACAAAATTTACTTCATTTTAGTGTATTTGGTTGAAAGATATTATATTTCAAGTTGAGATATTCCTGCAAGCAAGAGTGAGGATCAAGCAAGAGGGAGGATCAAGCAAGAACGAGGATCTAGAATTGTAAATTGTCGAGATCTTCATCAAACTCACAAAACTTATCCTTATAACTTCATATTAATTATTCTTTTGATTTTAATCAGGAGGATGGAGAGTGTAGTGTGGACCTGGTGAGTGTAGTGTGGACCTGGTGAGTGTAGTGTGGACCTGGAGAGTGTAGTGTGGACCTGGAGAGTGTAGTGTGGACCTGGTGAGTGTAGTGTGGACCTGGTGAGACTGTAGTCACACAATGTTTTTAACTATCACATAAGAACATAAGAACATAAGAATGGAGGAACACTGCAGAAGGCCTACTGTCCCATACAAGGCAGGTCCATATCAAAACCACCACTACCTAAGAATTTATTCCCGTACTCACGACACCAATCAAACCCAGCCCCTCCCACTCATATATTTGTCCAATCTCTTTTTAAAGCCACCCAAGGTCCTAGCCTCTATCACAGTACTCGGAAGATTGTTCCACGCATCTACAACTCTGTTCGAAAACCAGTACTTGCCTATGTCCTTTCTAAATCTAAATTTATCCAATTTTAATCCGTTATTTCTGGTTCTTACTTGGTTCGATATCCTCAGTATTTTATTAATATCTCCTTTGTTTATGCCCATCATCCACTTGTACACATCGATGATATCTCCCCTCATTCTACGTCTCTCCAGAGAGTGGAGATTCAACACTCTAAGTCTATCTTCATACGGGAGATTTCTTATACTGTAAATCATTTTAGTCATTCTTCTTTGTATGTTCTCCAATGAATCTATATCCATCCTGTAGTAAGGAGACCAAAACTGAGCTGCATACACTACTTTTAAGATTGTCACATGCAGCATTCTCCACCTGACTCAACATTCACCACCTGACCCAGCATTCTCCACCTGACTATACCCTATATATTCATGTTACTCATTTTCCAGGTAGATCTGTCTGTGACTCGATAAAGCCCACTGCGTGGGCGAAACGTTGTCAATAAAGGATCACATTATACTGCTTATGTGTTTATTTTTCCACTGTAGTGTGGACCTGGTGAGTGTAGTGTGGACCTGGAGAGAGTGTAGTGTGGACGTGGTGAGTGTAGTGTGGACCTGGTGAGTGTAGTGTGGACCTGGTGAGTGTAGTGTGGACCTGGAGAGTGTAGTGTGGACCTGGAGAGTGTAGTATGGACCTGGTGAGAGTGTAGTGTGGACTTGGTGAGAGTGAGAACACTGGTGATCGTCCCCACAATCTGGCTACAGTTCTTTATGTTTAGTCACTTTGAAGTATGTGTCTCCCCCGGTGCAGAGATCTTGATCCAGAGATTTGTAGTTTCTCTCCTCGTCCTTCTTTACAATCTGATTCCCTCCTATTCATTGGGTGTTTTATATCCCTTACTCATTTACTTATCAACACACTTCATAATAATCTTCCCCGCTAATTAACATAAACAATGATTTGTGCCACCACATCTCATATAACAATTAACACAAATCAACAAAACATGGATAGTTGATAGTTGAAATTATGGCTGGTTAATGTTGAATATTGTTTTTTTTCTATTAAAAAATCATATACACTCTCGAAACTCAGTATCACAAACACAGGTGTAGTATTTCCTGAGTACCTGGTCGTAATGAAATCAAAGTTGAGCAATCAGAACTCAGTAACAGTATATGACTTGCACTTTCCTTCAACAAATAATAACAAGCTGGTATTTACAATTATTTACAATATGTACAATAAGTACAGTGATATATTAACAGGTGTACAACACGGTGAACAAAGAGGCAAAAGGCAAGAGCCAGAGAATGCACCATGTACGACCAGCAGCCCCAGACAAGTCTGTCAATTCACATGTCACATATGAATCACACTGCTTCACATCTTTGGTGGGGTTATTTGTGATTGGCTTGTGAACGGAGATATTGATATAATGACAGGGCCCCGTTGATCATTAAATACTTAGCACCTGGTTCGCTGGTTGGGAGGTAGCCTATAGGGGAGTGTGACATATGCTGAATAACATGTAACATACTTCTAGCATGCCACACTCAGTGTGCTTTCCTCTGTGTTTATAATCACTGTTAATTTTTCTAGCCTTTACTTTCCACTTGACATGGTGAAGCAGCTTAGAATCCTTTCCCTGTAAGTCAGGTTTGTCTTAAGAACATAAGAAAGGAGGAACACTGCAGCAGGCCTGTTGGCCCATACTAGGCAGGTCCTTCACAATCCGTCCCACTAACAGAATATTTGCTCAACCCAATTTTCAATGCTACCCAAGAAATAAGCTTTGACAATTCTACCCACTCATGCGCGAGTCCCACTCAAATCCAACCCTCTCACTCATGAATTTATCCAACCTAAATTTGAAACTACCCAAGGTCCTAGCTTCAATAACCCTACTAGGCAGACTGTTCCACTCATCAACTACCCTATTTCCAAACCAATACTTTCCTATATCCTTTCTAAATCTAAACTTATCTAACTTGAATCCATTATTGCGGGTTCTCTCTTGGAGAGATACCCTCAAGACCTTATTTATATCCCCTTTGTTAATACCCATTTTCCACTTGTATACCTCGATCATGTCTCCCCTCATTCTACGTCTTACAAGTGAATGTAATTTAAGGGTCTTCAATCTTTCTTCGTAAGGAAGATTTCTAATGCTATGTATTAATTTAGTCATTCTACGCTGAATGTTTTCTAACGAATTTATGTCCATTCTGTAATATGGAGACCAAAACTGAGCTGCTTAATCTAGGTGAGGCCTTACTAATGATGTATAAAGCTGTAATATAACCTCTGGACTTCTGTTGCTAACACTTCTTGATATAAATCCCAGTAATCGATTTGCCTTATTACGTACGCTTAGGCATTGCTGTCTTGGTTTAAGGTTGCTGCTTACCATCACCCCCAAGTCCTTCTCGCAATCTGTATGGCTAAGTTCTACGTTATTTAACTTATAAGTGCTTGGGTTATGGACACTCCCGAGCTTCAGAACATTGCATTTATCTACATTGAATTGCATCTGCCACTTTTCTGACCACGAATTAAGTTTGTCTAAATCTTCCTGAAGTTCTATGACATCTATGTTTGAATCAATTATCCTACCTATCTTCGTGTCATCGGCGAATTTGCTCATATCACTAGTAATTCCCTCGTCAAGGTCATTGATATATATTATAAATAACAATGGGCCTAAGACTGATCCCTGTGGAACACCACTTGTTACAAGTCCCCATTCAGATTTAACCCCATTTATGCACACTCTCTGCTTCCTATTGGTGAGCCATGACTCGATCCATGACAGCACTTTTCCCCCAATGCCATGAGCTGCCACTTTCTTTAACAGTCTCTGGTGCGGTACTCTATCAAAAGCCTTACTAAAGTCTAAATAAACAATATAGAATTCTTTATCGTGATCAACAGCCTCAAAAGCTTTAGTGAAGAAGGTTAATAAATTAGATAGGCAGGAACGGCCCCTCGTGAATCCATGCTGAGTATCATTAATCAAATTATGGTCATCTAGATGGCTTCTAATAATATCAGCTATAATTGACTCTAGTAATTTGCCTACAATTGAGGTCAGGCTTAATGGGCGGTAATTTGACGGTAGTGACTTGTCCCCTGCTTTAAAAATAGGAATTACATTAGCCATCTTCCACATATCAGACACTACACCTGTTTGAAGAGATAAATTAAAAATGTTAGATATTGGTTCACAGAGTTCCATTTTGCATTCCTTAAGAACCCTTGCAAAAAGCTCATCAGGACCCGGCGATTTATTTTGTTTCAGTCGGTCTAGTTGTTTCCTAACCATTTCGCTAGTGACTGTGATATTACATAATTTATCTTCTTCTGGGCCTCTGTAAAAATTAATTACTGGGATATTATTAATGTCTTCCTGTGTGAAAACCGAGAGAAAATCATTATTAAAAATAGAGCACATATCATTCTCCTTGTCAGTAAGATGCCCAGAGTTATTTTTAAGGGGACCTATCTTATCCCTAACTTTTGTTCTATAAACCTGGAAAAAACTTTTTGGGTTAATTTTTGAATCCCTAGCAACTTTAATTTCATAGTCCCGTTTAGCTTTTCTTATTCCCTTTTTAACGTCCCTCTTAATGTCAGTATACTGATTTATAAGATGACCTTCACCTCTTTTTATGCGCCTATAAATTCCTTTCTTCTGCCCTAAAAGATACTTAAGCCTATTATTCATCCATTTTGGGTCATTTCTACTAGATCTAATTCCTTTATACGGGATAAATGTTCTTTGGGCAGCCTGTATAGTGTTAAGAAAACTGTCATATTGATACCTCTCTTCGTCACCCCAGTCCACAGTTGATAAGTGTTCTCTAAGTCCATTATAATCTGCTAAGCGAAAATCTGGGACCGTTACTGAATTATCCCTACTATCATACATCTATTCAATGGTAAAGGTAATTGACTTGTGGTCGCTTGAGCCGAGTTCCTCTGTAATTTCTAAATTATTAACAAGGGTTTCCTTGCTTGCCAGAACCAAGTCAAGTAGGTTATTTTCCCTTGTAGGTTCTGTTACAAACTGCTTCAAAAAACAATCCTGAACTACTTCTAAAAAGTCGTTAGATTCTAAATTCCCTGTCAAGAAATTCCAATCAATCTGACTAAAGTTAAAGTCCCTAGAATTACTACGTTATCGTGCCTTGTGGCCTTAACAATTTCCTCCCAAAGTAGTCCCCCTTGTTCCCTATCTAAGTTTGGAGGACGGTAAATCACGCATAAAATCAATTTTTCACACCCCTCTGAAAATTCTATCCAGACAGACTCTGTATGTGTTAATTCAGACTTTATACCCGTTTTTATACAACAATTTAAATGATCACGGACATAGAGTGCCACCCCACCTCCCTTCCCGATACTTCTGTCTACTTGGAACAATTTAAAACCCTGAATGTGACATTCGGCAGGCAATCCCGATTTTTCATATTAAACCATGTCTCAGTTATTGCAAAACATCAATATTACCCGTACTTGCAACTAATCTCAACTCGTCCATCTTATTCCTAGCACTACGACTATTGGTGTAATAAATATTTAAAGACCCTCCTTTCTCTTTACCCTTCCTGCTCATTTCTGTTTTTCCACTATACCTATTACTGTCCTTGTCATCTAGTGTCACTAGCTTTCCACTGTCCACCTTTTTCTGCCTATTACTAGTTCTCCTAGAACTTATAATATTACTACACTGGGACTTCACTGTTTTCCCCCCAAAACCCATACCACTAACTATTTCTAGTTTAAAGCCCTAACAGCTCCCTCCACTGCAGTTGCCAGTGCCCCCACCCCAGACCTGGATAAGTGAACCCCATCCCTGGCATACATGTCATTTCTGCCATAGAAGAGGTCCCAGTTGTCAATGAATGTTACTGAATTTTCCTTACAGTATTTGTCCAGCCAGCAATTGACACCAATTGCCCTGGACAGCCATTCATTTCCAACTCCTCTCCTTGGCAAAATACCACATATGACAGGGTTCCCACCCTTCTTCCTAATTATGTCTATTGCTGACCTAAACCTGCTAGTCAGGTCCTCACTCCTACGTCTGCCAACATCGTTGCCTCCAGCACTGAGACAGATAATAGGATTGCTCCCATTACCTCTCATGATGTCGTCCAGACTGCTAACAATATCCTCCATCCCAGCCCCAGGAAAGCAAACCCTCTGTCTCCTACTCCTATCATTCAAACAGAAAGCCCTATCCATGTATCTAACCTGGCTGTCCCCAACAATAACAATGTTTTTACCTTCCTTTGTGTCGTTCGTCGTGACGTTCCCAGTAGTCGACTCACTTTCATCGGGTAGCACGGAGAAGGCATTCGATGTTTCCACAGCAGTCTCTTTCTTCTTCATCGTTTCTAACTCTCCATTCGTTTTCTTGATCTTCAACTTCGTTCCTTGAAGTCCGGCCACTGCCCAGGTTCCCTTCTTGACCTGAGGACTCACAACAGGAGGACTACTACGAATCCTCTTGTTTTCCTCCGTCAATCGCCGTATCTCAAGCTTCGCTACCCTCAATTCCTCCTTAAGCTGCTGGTAAAGTTGCTCAATGGACGGCATCTTGGTTCACTTCACAGAGCAAAAGTGGTTCAGTCCACAGAGAAACCTAGACACGTCCTCTCTGAGCTAAGAACAGATCACCTCTGAGCTGAGAGATATCCTCAAGACCTTCAAAGATATCCTCAAGACCTTCCAAGATATCCTCAAGACCTTGAGAGATATCCTCAAGACCTTGAGAATACAAGGAATTGGACCTAAGAAAACACTATGATTGTCATCCAAGAAGTATCGGGAAGGGGGGTGGGGTTGCACTCTATGTCCGTGATCATTTAAATTGTTGCATAAAAACGGGTATAAAGTCTAAAATAACACATACAGAGTCTGTCTGGATAGAATTTTCAGAGGTGTGTGAAAAATTGATTTTAGGCGTGATTTACCGTCCTCCAAACTTAGATAGGGAACAAGGGAGACTACTTTGGGAGGAAATTGTTAAGGCCACAAGGCACGATAACGTAGTAATTCTAGGGGACTTTAACTTTAGTCAGATTAATTGGAATTTCTTGACAGGGAATTTAGAATCTAACGACTTTTTAGTAGTAGTTCAGGATTGCTTTTTGAAGCATTTTGTGACAGAACCTACAAGGGGAAATAACCTACTTGACTTGGTTCTGGCAAGCAAGGCAACCCTTGTTAATAATTTAGAAATTACAGAGAAACTCGGCTCAAGCGACCACAAGTCAATTACCTTTAGCATTGAATGGATGTATGATAGTAGGGATAATTCAGTAACGGTCCCAGATTTTCGCTTAGCAGATTATAATGGACTTAGAGAACTCTTATCAACTGTGGACTGGGGTGACGAAGAGAGGTATCAATATGACAGTTTTCTTAACACTATACAGGCTGCCTAAAGAACATTTATCCGGTATAAAGAAATTAGATCAAGTAGAAATGACCCAAAATGGATGAATAATAGGCTCAAGTATCTTTTAGGACAGAAGAAAGGAATTTATAGGCGCATGAAAAGAGGTGAGGGTCATCTTATAAATCAGTATACTGACATTAAGAGGGACGTTAAAAAGGGGATAAGAAAAGCTAAACGGGACTATGAAATTAAAGTTGCTAGGGATTCAAAAACTAACCCAAAAGTTTTTCCAGGTTTATAGAACAAAAGTTAGGGATAAGATAGGTCCCTTAAAAATAACTCTGGGCATCTTACTGACAAGGAGAATGATATGTGCTCTATTTTTAATAATTATTTTCTCTCGGTTTTCACACAGGAAGACACTAATAATATCCCAGTAATTAATTTTTACAGAGGCCCAGAAGAAGATAAATTATGTAATATCACAGTCACTAGCGAAATGGTTATGAAACAACTAGACCGACTGAAACAAAATAAATGACCGGGTCCTGATGAGCTTTTTGCAAGGGTTCTTAAGAAATGCAAAATGGAACTCTGTGAACCATTATCTAACATTTTTAATTTATCTCTTCAAACAGGTGTAGTGTCTGATATGTGGAAGATGGCTAATGTAATTCCTATTTTTAAAGCAGGGGACAAGTCACTACCGTCAAATTACCGCCCAATAAGCCTGACCTCAATTGTAGGCAAATTACTAGAGTCAATTATAGCTGATATTATTAGAAGCCATCTAGATAACCATAATTTGATTAATGATACTCAGCATGGATTCACGAGGGGCCGTTCCTGCCTATCTAATTTATTAACCTTCTTCAGTTAAGCTTTTGAGGCTGTTGATCACGATAAAGAATTCGATATTGTATATTTAGACTTTAGTAAGGCTTTTGATAGAGTACCGCACCAGAGACTGTTAAAGAAAGTGGCAGCTCATGGCATTGGGGGAAAAGTGCTGTCATGGATCGAGTCATGGCTCACCAATAGGAAGCAGAGAGTGTGCATAAATGGGGTTAAATCCGAATGGGGACTTGTAACAAGTGGTGTTTCACAGGGATCAGTCTTAGGCCCGTTGTTATTTATAATATATATATATCAATGACTTTGACGAGGGAATTACTAGGGATATGAGCAAATTCGCCGACGACACGAAGATAGGTAGGATAATTGATTCAAACATAGATGTCATAGAACTTAAGGAAGATTTAGACAAACTTAATTCGTGGTCAGAAAAGTGACAGATGCATTTCATTGTAGATAAATGCAAGGTTCTGAAGCTCGGGAGTGTCCATAACAAAAGCACTTATAAGTTAAATAACGTAGAACTTAGCCATACAGATTGCGAGAAGGACTTGGGGGAGATGGTAAGCAGCAACCTTAAACCAAGACAGCAATGCCTAAGCGTACGCAATAAGGCAAATAGATTACTGGGATTTATATCAAGAAGTGTTAGCAACAGAAGTCCAGAGGTTATATTACAGCTTTATACATCATTAGTAAGGCCTCACCTAGATTACGCAGCTCAGTTCTGGTCTCCATATTACAGAATGGACATAAATTCGTTAGAAAACATTCAGCGTAGAATGACTAAATTAATACATAGCATTAGAAATCTTCCTTACGAAGAAAGATTGAAGATCCTTAAATTACATTCACTTGTAAGACGTAGAGTGAGGGAAGACATGATCGAGGTATACAAGTGGAAAATGGGTATTAACAAAGGGGATATAAATAAGGTCTTGAGGGTATCTCTCCAAGAGAGAACCCGCAATAATGGATTCAAGTTAGATAAGTTTAGATTTAGAAAGGATATAGGAAAGTATTGGTTTGGAAATAGGGTAGTTGATGAGTGGAGCAGTCTGCCTAGTAGGGTTATTGAAGCTAGGACCTTGGGTAGTTTCAAATTTAGATTGGATAAATTCATGAGTGAGAGGGGTTGGATTTGAGTGGGTTTCGCACATGAGTAAATAGAATTATCAAAGCTTATTTCTTGGGTAGCATTGAAAATTGGGTTAAGCAAATATTCTGTTAGTGGGACGGATTGTGCAGGACCTGCCTAGTATGGGCCAACAGGCCTGCTGCAGTGTTCCTCCTTTCTTATGTTCTTATGTTCAGCTACTCTGATTGTGGAACAGTTATGAAATGTAGACTTAAACTGAATATAAAAATAAAACAAATCCACTTGATAGTGCAAGAAAAATGTGAAGGATCTGTGAGTAACCATACAAGGAAGTTATGAAGGACCTATAAGTAACCATAGAAAGATAAACACATAAGCAGTATAATGTGATCCTTTATTGACAACGTTTCGCCCACGCAGTGGGCTTTATCAAGTCACAAACAGATCTACCTGGATAAAAGAAACAAAGTTATTTATAGGATTTAGTCAGGTGGAGAATGCTGGGTCAGGTGGAGAATGCTGGGTCAGGTGGAGAATGCTGCATGTGACAGTCTTCAAAGTAGTGTGAAAGTTTAAAACCTCGGGTAACTTAAAGGACCTGCAGTGTTCCATTCTTGAGTTCTAGGTGGGATAGCGATGAAGAAGTTTCTTGGCAATAGGTTCAGCTATGTTGTAGAAGCCGTTGTTCTGGTTTAAGTTGTTGGATATACAAATAAGTGATGATTCCAGGATTCTTCGGTATTGAGTGTTGTCTTCTCTGGCGATGAGTCTTGCGTTTCTGTAGTTGATTAGATGGTTGTGTGAATTTCGTTTTGGTTTCGTGTATTTCGGTTGTGTGAATTTAAGTTACCCGAGGTTTTAAACTTTCACACTACTTTGAAGACTGTCACATGCAGCATTCTCCACCTGACTAAATCCTATAAATAACTTTGTTTCTTTTATCCAGGTAGATCTGTTTGGGACTTGATAAAGCCCACTGCGTGGGCGAAACGTTGTCAATAAAGGATCACATTATACTGCTTATGTGTTTATCTTTCCATTGTGTCGGTATTTTATACAATTTATTTCCATAAGTAACCATATATGGAAGTTATGAAGGACCTATAAGTAACCATACAAGGAAGTTATGAAGGACCTATAATTAACTATTCAAGGAAGTTATGAAGGACCTGTGAGTAACCATGTAGAAATAACATGAGAAACCCTTGAGTAGAAATGTAGAAATTTTGTGTAAACCAGCAATTACTTGATTTAAGACAAGATTTTCGTAAGTTATCAGCTAGCTAATTCAAGATAAGTTTTCTTAAGAAATTCAAGCTAGTTAGAAAATTTTCTTGACTTTATATTCACATACAATGTAGATCTGATGAAGAACATGTACTGAACACGATGATATGGGTCAGAACATTTAATGAATATGGTGATCAGAAACAGAACATGTACTGAACATTTTGATCTGGAATAGAACACTCATTGATGGTGATTTGTGGTTATTGATGGTTGATGGTGAGTTGTAGTTATGGATGGTTGATAGTGAGTTGGGATGATGGATGGCCGACGAGTTGAGGTACTGGATGGTTGATTGTGAATTGCATCCTTATTTCCCATACAAGATCATCCTTATTTCCAATACTAGGTCAACGTTACATCCCATACAAGGTCATCATTATTTTCAATTCCAGGTCATCCATATTTCCCCATATCAGGTCGTCTTTATTTCCAGTTCCAGGACAACCTTGTTTCCTATACCAGTTCATCCTGTTTATAGTTACTTTTCTTGGCGTCTTCTCCTGCTACGTAACACTGAAGTTTCTCTACGATTTTAGTTAAATAATGAATCACCATAACTTTTAAGAAAGTTTAACCAAATACAAAATTGATTATGTTAGCAGTTAATCGTATTTGGAAGTTTTCTGTTTTTAATTGCTGTGCGCAGCACAATGTTCAGTTACGACGTAAACACCACCTAAACATTAACGTTGAGTATTATTTATATTAACATTAAGAAAAAACAAATAACATTTTGTGCCATAACATTCAAGGTATAATACATACTAACATTTAAACATCACAATCCATGACAGCATAATGTTGAATGTTAGTAAGACAGAGACGTACTGACCAGAGGCACCAGCCACCACCTAAAATATTTTTGTTAATAGATCAAATATCAACGGCTTCTAGTTTTTATTTTTATCCCATAACATATTTTATGTGTGTGTGTTTGTGTGTATTTGTGATAACATTCATTCTAGTGTAAGAGGAGATAAGTGTGTTTCATACATACATACGTGTGTGTCTGGGCGCGAGCGTTGCTCTGTGTTTATGAATAATGATAACTCAGCAGGTTTCCTTTTGCGAAAATAAGCAAATGAGTGTGAAAATAAGTGTGTGTGTAAGTTTATTTAGTTACACAAATTATTATACATAACATGTGTGTAAATTTCCCAGGATAACCCAAAAAAAAGGTCAGACAAAGTTACTTATTTCCATTGTGCGCGGCGCTTGTAACTGCTCGTCTTGCAAGTACAACAGACAAATAACCAAATAATAATATAAAGTTCAACATTTATTACAATTCTCGTGGAGGTAAACAAACAGATTAACACACGAACGCTCACAAACACACAATAAAACATTTACAAACATACTTGAACTGCTGATTTGGTACAAAAAACTATATTTAATGTAGATGAATTGTATAACATAAATAGAACT
This sequence comes from Cherax destructor, assembly GCA_009830355.1. NCBI lineage: Eukaryota > Metazoa > Arthropoda > Malacostraca > Decapoda > Parastacidae > Cherax > Cherax destructor. Next base: position 13,603 of record WNWK01031585.1, read on the forward strand.
CCTGAAATTTCATTGAGTGGCCACACCTTTGTGGCCGAACTGGACGGTAGCTTGGCTGCGTCTAGCTGGTGTACGGTCGTGGCTGTCTTGGTGGGTGTAATTACTGGACGCAGTTTTCTGTGTGTCCCCTCCAGTAATTCCACCCACCTGGACAGTCTCTACCGTAGACCAGCTAGACAAGGTCTCGTTCCCATCCAGCTAGATCACTGGGGGTGGCTGAGCTGACTTCGGGATACATAACCTGGGGAAGGCTGAGACTGGAAGATAACCTAAGGAAAGTGAGGAAGGGGAGACATCCGGGGGCCCACGGATGGATTCCTGGACACATGGACCTGGGGAACGCGAGGATACCTTGGGGAAGTGGGGAAGGGAGAATATCTGAGGGGACACAGATGGACTCCTGGACACATGGACCTGGGACAGACGAGGATACTGGTTGATGAGGCAGACCTTGGGGAAGTGGGGAAGGGAGAATATCTGAGGGGACACAGATGGACTCCTGGACACATGGATCTGGGACAGACGAGGATACTGGTTGATGAGGCAGACCTTGGGGAAGTGGGGAAGGGAGAATATCTGAGGGGACACAGATGGACTCCTGGACATATGAACCTGGGGAAAGCATCAACAACACAGTAAGTGGTCGGGTGGACCTTAAAGACGAACCACTGGCCTCCACGTGGCAGTGTCTGGTAACTCAGAGATAACTCTGAGGCTGACAGTGGTCGCAAATAGTTAAATAATATTAAGGATAATTTCAATTTCTTATAAAGATCACAGCTGATTTTTATTATTTTTTTTTATTAACACATCGGCCGATTCCCACCAAGGCAGGGTGGCCCGAAAAAGAAAAACTTTCATCATCATTCACTCCATCACTGTCTTGCCAGAAGGGTGCTTACACTACAGTTATAAAACTGCAACATTTACACCCCTCCTTCAGAGTGCCGGCACTGTACTTCCCATCTCCAGAACTCAAGTCCGGCCTGCCGGTTTCCTGAATCCTTCATAAACGTTACTTTGCTCACACTCCAACAGCCGTCAAGATTAAAAACCATATGCCTCCATTCACTCCTATCAAATACGCTCACACATGCTTGCTGAAATCCAACCCCCTCGCACACAAAACTTCCTTTACCCCCTCCCTCCAACCTTTCCTAGGCCGACCCTACCCGCCTTCCCTCCACTACAGATTTATACACTCTCGAAGTCACTCTGTCTCGTTCCATTCTCTCTACATGTCCAAACCACCTCAACAACCCTCCTCAGCTTCTGGACAATCGTTTTGGTATCCGCACCTCCTCCCTAATTTCCAAACTCCGAATTCTCTGCATTATATTCACCCCACACATTGACCTCAGACATGACATCTCCACTGCCTCCAGCCTTCTCCTCGTTGCAACATTCATCACCCATGCTTCACACCCATATAAGAGCGTTGGTATAACTATACTCCATACATTCCCTCTTTACTTCCATGGACAAGGTTCTTTGTCTCCACAGACTCCAAAGTGCTCCACTCCCCTTTTCCCCTCATCAATTCTATGATTCACCTCATCCTTCATAGACCCATCCGCCGACATGTCCACTCCCAAATATCTGAATACATTCACCTCCTCCATACTCTCCCCCAATCTGATATCCAATCTTTCGTCACCTATTCTTTTTGTTATCCTCATCACCTTACTCTTTCCTATATTCACTTTCAATTTTCTTCTTTTACACACCCTACCAAATTCATCCACCAACCTCTGCAGCTTCTCTTCAGAATCTCCCAAAAGCACAGTGTCATCAGCAAAAAGCAACTGTGACAACTCCCACTTTGTATTTGCTTTTTATCTTTTAGCCCAACACCTCTTGCCAAGACCCTGCATTCACTTCTCTTACAACCCCATCTATAAATATATTGAACAACCACGGTGACATCACACATCCTTGTCTAAGGCCCACTTTTACTGAAATAGTCCCCTTCCCCCCTACACACTCTAACCTGAGCCTCACTATCCTCATAAAACTCTTCACTGCTTTCAGTAACCTTCCTCCTATTCCATACACCTGCAACATCTGCCACATTGCCCCTATCTACCCTATCATACGCCTTTTTCCAAATCCATAAATGCCACAAAAACATCTTTACCCTTATCCAAATACTGTTCACCTATATGTTTCACTGTAGACACTTGGTCTACACACCCCTACCTTCCTAAAAGCCCCTTGTTCATCTGTATCCTGCTTTCTGTTTTACTCTTAATTCTTTCAATAATAACTCTACCATACACTTTACCAGGTACACTCAACAGACTTATTCCTATAATTTTTGCACTCTCTTTTGTCCCCTTTGCCTTTATACAAAGGAACAATACACGCTCTCTGCCAATCCCTAGGTACCTTACCCTCTTCCATACATTTATTAAATAATAGCACCAACCACTCCAAAATTATATCCCCACCTGCTTTTAACATTTCTATCTTTATCCCATCAATCCCAGCTGCCTTACCCCTTTCATTCTAACCACTGCCTCACGAACTTCCCTACACCCACAACTGGCTCTTCCACACTCCTACAAGATGTTATTCCTCCTTGCCCTACACACGAAATCACAGCTTCCTGTCTTCATCAACATTTAACAAATCCTCAAAATATTCTCTCATCTTCCCGATACCTCTAACTCTCCATTTAATAACTCTCCTCTCCTATTTTTAACTGTCAAATCCATTTGTTCTCTAGGCTTCCTCAACTTATTAATCTCATTCCAAAACTTTTTCTTATTTTCAACAAAATTTGCTGATAACATCTCACCCACCCCTCATCTGCTCTCTTTTACATTGCTTCACCACTCTTTTAACCTCTCTTTTCTCTCCATATACTCTTCCCTCCTTGCATCACTTCTACTTTGTAAAAACCTCTCATATGCTAACTTTTCTCCTTACTACTCTCTTTACATCATCATTCCACCAATCGCTCCTCTTCCCTCCGCACCCACTCGTCTGTAACCACAAACTTCTGCTGAACACTCTAACACTACATTTTTAAATCTACCCCATACATTTTCGACCCCATTGCCTACACTCTCACTAGCCCATCTATCCTACAATAGTTGTTTATATCTTACCCTAACTGCCTCCTCTTTAGTTTATAAACCTTCACCTCTTTTTACTTACTGATTCTATTTTCCTTGTATCCCATCTACCTTTTACTCCCACTGTAGCTATAACTAAAAAGTGATCTGATATATCTGTAGCCCTCTATAAACATGTACATCCTGAAGTCTACTCAACAGTCTTTTATCTATCAATACATAGTCCAACAAACTACTGTCATTACGCCCTTACATCATATCTTGTATACTTATTTATCCTCTTTTTCTTAAAATATGTATTACCTATAACAAACCCTTTCTATACAAAGTTCAATCAAAGGGCTCCCATTATCATTTACACCTGGCACCCCAAACTTACCTACTACACCCTCTCTGCATGTTTCTCCCACTTTAGCATTTAGGTCCCCTACCACAATTACTCTCTCATTTGGTTCAAAAGTTCCTATACATTCGCTTAACATCTCCCAAAATCTCTCTCTCTCCTCTACACTCCTCTCTTCTCCAGGTGCATACACGCTTATTATGACCCACTTTTCGCATCCGACCCTTATTTTAATCCACATAATCCTTGAATTTACACATTTATATTCCTCTTTTCCTTCCATAACTGATCCTTCAACATTATTGCTACCCCTTCCTTAGCTCTCTCTCTCAGATACTCCTGACTTAATCCCATTTATTTCTCCCCACTGAAACTCGCCTACCCCTTTCAGCTTTGTTTCGCTTAGGGCCAGACATCCAACTTCTTTTCATTCATAACATCGGCAATCATCTCTTTCTTATCATCCGCACTACATCCACGCACATTCAGACGATTGACTATACGATTATTATACATCTGTATCAGCTCAGATGTTTGCGGAGTGTTCTTAAAGTAAACTTCATCCCTTTAATAAATTAGACACATGTGCAACACTTGGGAAACGTTTCGCCACACAGTGGCTTCATCAGTCTATACAAAGGTGAATGGTGAAGAACAGGAGGAGTTTGAGGTAATCAGTTCCTCAACCTTGAGTCGATGAAGCCACTGTGTGGAGAAAAGTTTCCTCAATAAAGATCAACTTGTAGGTTCTCTGAATCAATCATATACTTCAATCTGGAGAGCTGAGGCAATGTTTTAACACCTGAACTGTCCCCCACCCTGTGTCTACCATACATGGGCATGCTGTCCCCCCACCCTGTGTCTACCATACATGGGCATGCTGTCCCCCACCCTGTGTCTACCATACATGGGCATGCTGTCCCCCACCCTATGTCTACCATACATGGGCATGCTGTCTATGTGCTGGGTTGAAGGATATCTTGTTATAGCTCCAGATTATATATTTTTTTATTATTTTAATTTAGTTTAAATAACAGAGTGAAAAGGAGATGTCCCGCCCAGTTTAGTCACTTTGATGGAGGTGTCCCGCCCAGTTTAGTCACTTTGATGGAGGTGTCCCTCCCAGTTTAGTCACTTTGAGGGAGGTGTCCCGCCCAGTTTAGTCACTTTGAGGGAGGTGTCCGCCCAGTTTAGTAGTCACTTTGAGAGGTGTCCCTCCCAGTTTAGTCACTTTGATAGAGGTGTCCCTCCCAGTTTAGTCACTTTGAGGGAGGTGTCCCGCCCAGTTTAGTCACTTTGAGGGAGGTGTCCCGCCCAGTTTAGTCACTTTGAGGAGGTGTCCCGCCCAGTTTAGTCACTTTGATGGAGGTGTCCCTCCCAGTTTAGTCACTTTGAGGGAGGTGTCCCGCCCAGTTTAGTCACTTTGATGGAGGTGTCCCTCCCAGTTTAGTCACTTTGATGGAGGTGTCCCGCCCAGTTTAGTCACTTTGAGGGAGGTGTCCCCGCCCAGTTTAGTCACTTTGATGGAGGTGTCCCCCCAGTTTAGTCACTTTGAGGGAGGTGTACCGCCCAGTTTAGTAGTCACTTTGATGGGAGGTGTCCTCCCAGTTTAGTCACTTTGATGAGGTGTCCCTCCCAGTTTAGTCACTTTGAGGGAGGTGTCCCTAGTTTAGTCACTTTGATGGAGGTGTCCCTCCCAGTTTAGTCACTTTGAGGAGGTGTCCCGTCCAGTTTAGTCACTTTGATGGAGGTGTCCCTCCCAGTTTAGTCAATTTGAGGAGGTGTCCGCCCAGTTTAGTCACTTTGAGGGAGGTGTCCCACCCAGTTTAGTCACTTTGAGGAGGTGTCCCACCCAGTTTAGTCACTTTGATAGAGGTGTCCCTCCCAGTTTAGTCACTTTGAGGGAGGTGTCCTGCCCAGTTTAGTCACTTTGATGGAGGTGTCCCTCCCAGTTTAGTCACTTTGAGGAGGTGTCCCGCCCAGTTTAGTCACTTTGAGGAGGTGTCCGCCCAGTTTAGTCACTTTATTGGAGGTGTCCCGCCCAGTTTAGTCACTTTGAGGGGTGTCCACCCAGTTTAGTCACTTTGAGGGAGGTGTCCGCCCAGTTTAGTCACTTTGAGGAGTGTCCCACCCAGTTTAGTCACTTTGAGGAGGTGTCCGCCCAGTTTAGTCACTTTGAGGGAGGTGTCCCGCCCAGTTTAGTCACTTTGAGGGAGGTGTCCCGCCCAGTTTAGTCACTTTGAGGGAGGTGTCCCGCCCAGTTTAGTCACTTTGAGGGAGGTGTCCCGCCCAGTTTAGTCACTTTGAGGAGGTGTCCCCAGTTTAGTCACTTTAAAAGAGGTGTCCCGCCCAGTTTAGTCACTTTGAGGAGGTGTCCCACCCAGTTTAGTCACTTTGAGGGAGGTCCCACCCAGTTTAGTCACTTTGAGGGAGGTGTCCCACCCAGTTTAGTCACTTTGAGGGAGGTGTCCCACCCAGTTTAGTCACTTTGAGGGAGGTGTCCCGCCCAGATTTGAAGGATAGTTAATGAATTTCTTGTTTCTTTTTTCTGTCCCAATGTGCATATAAGATAAGAAAACTTACCTAACCTTATTATAACGCAATTTAATTGAGCCTAATCCATCTAAATATATTTTAGATAAGTTTACAATAATTTAATAATAAACAAACACAATGAAATATAGTTTTTTTTCGTTAGGTTCGAAATGATTTTTGCGAAATTATTGCATACACAAATTTTCGCTTGTTTTTTTTTCGATAAGAAGAGCGCTGCTATTTTGCCCAAAATAGTATTTTTACCTATTCGGCACGACATTATATATATATATATATATATATTTTTTTTTATTAACACATGCCGTTTCCTACCAAGGTAGGGTGGCCTGTCAAAGAAAACTTTCATCATCATTCACTCCATCACTGTCTTGCCAGAGGCGTGCTTACACTACAGTTATAAAACTGCAACATTAACACCCTCCTTCAGAGTGCCGACACTGTACTTCCCATCTCCAGGACTCAAGTCCGGCCTGCCTCTTTCCCTGAAACCCTTCATAAATGTTAACTTGCTTACACTCCAACAGCACGTCAAGTCCTAAAAACCATTTGTCTACATTCGCTCCTATCTAACACGCTCACGCACGCTTGCTGGAAGTCCAAGCCCTCCACACAAAACCTCCTTTACCTCTTCCCTCCAACCTTTTCTAGGCCCACCCCTATTCCCCACGTTTTTCCCTCTATTTTGTTCCATCTTCTCTACATGTCCAAAGCATCTCAATAACCCCTCCTCAGCTCTCTGGATAATAGTTTTGTAATCCACACCTCCTCCTAATCTCCAAACTACGGATTCTTGCATTATATTCACACCAAACATTGCCCAGACATGACATCTCCACTGCCTCCAGCCTTCCCCTTGTTGCAACATTCACAACCCATGTCTCACACCCATACAAGAGTGTTGGTATAACTATACTCCTTACATTTTCCCTCTCTGCTTTCATGGATAAAGTTTTCTGTCTCAACAAGTTCCCCCAGAGCCCCAACTCACCTTTTAACCTCGTTATTTCTATGATTCACCTCATCCTTCTTAGACCCATCTGCTGACACATCCCTCCAACTATCTGAACACATTCACCTCCTCCATACTCTCCCTCCAATCTGATATCCAATCTCCCGTTATCTATTTTTTTTTTGTTACCCTCCCTTACTCTTTCCTATATTCAATTTTAATTTCCTTCTTTTACATTCCCTACCAAACTCATCCACCAACCTCTGATTTCCCTCTTGAGAATCCCCAAAAGCACAGTGTCTTTAGAAAACAACTGTGACAACTCCCACTTTGTGTTAGATTCTTTATCTTTTAACCCCCACACCTCTTGTCAACACCCAGCATTCACTTATCCTTTCTAGTGTTCACTGGAGATGCTATTACTAATAGATATCGTGTCTTTTTGTAACAATCAGGCCCTGATCACCAGGAGGCATGGTCATGGACCAGGCCACGGGAGTTGACCCCCGGAAAATACCTTCAAGTAGTTACATGAACACATACAAACATTTTTTAAGAACTAAATGTACGAATAAGCGGTAATATATTTACACAATATAGCACAATAATGGGGTGACACAGGTGGCACAATAATGTGAGGTGAAAACAGTGTGGCACAATAATGTGAGGTGACACACAGTGTGGACAATAATTGAGGTGACACACAGTTACACAGCATCTGGAAAATGACACATAAGAAAACTCGATGAACAAAAGTATAGCAAAACTAAAGATGGTAAAGGTATTCACATTTATCCCAACTCTGCTAAGTAAGATTTACACACAGAGTGTTCATTTACTCTACAGGAGGAACCCCAAATTGCGATGGGGGCCCCACCCCAAAGGGTGGGCCTCATCACTTGTCTTAACCACAAAAAATAGCAACAGTCAGTAGGTGTGTCATTCTGGTGGTTATGGGGGAAGGTTCAGGATCAGAAGGATGGTAAAAGCTCAAGCCAAGTGTCATCATCAACAAACTGACTTCATATGGTTCAAATGTGACGCCACTGCTATTTCTCTAACCTTGTATATACATTATATGTTCAACAGCTCGATAAGGACCACCAAACGTTTCGTCTAGCTTTGGCACTCAGATGTCCTATTGAAATTAAAGCTGACTTTAATTTTGATTGGCTTTTCTCGAGCATTCGTAAATTTCGTGAATTTGTTGTTGACTTTAAAAGTATATCTCTGATTCTAAAAATGCCTTTGCTATACGAGTTTGAGTCATTATGTAGTCACCGTCATTATGCTGAACTAATTACACTAAACATCAGGTATTCTTTTCATGATTGCTGTTAGGATTAATCGTTGCTCAAAAGCTAGATACTTTCTTATTTGTGCTTTCAGCTAAGCCATTACTGGCAGGATTTTGAGGAACGATTGAGGACTTATTGATCTGTTACAAAATTCACTTCCATTATCTGTTACAAAAGGGCTTACAGTAGGGGATATTAACTGGGGCAGTGACAAAAAACATTTTTTGGAAAATTTTTTATTTGAAAAAAGCCGGAATGATATGAAGACAACTGATTAAATAAGATATTGCTACCCTTTGATTTATAAGCATTTTTCCCATTGAAAGAATCGACCAATGTTGAACACATTTTGGAATTTTTTTCGTATAAGTCCTAATAAAGTAACAATTAGCTTCTCCACAGTTGAACAGTCCTGCTTCGCGATCCTGTGTTTGGATATTGCCCTGATTCTCAATTCAGTTGAGGCCGGAGAGTTTACCAGTTTGAACCATCCCCTTTTCGAAGAATTGCTTTTTATTTTAAATGTGGAAAGAAGATCCGCTGGAAAAAGCCTTTCCATCAGGAAAATCTCTGTTCACAGTGGGGCAAATGAGTTGGGATTGTCTTGTATCTTTCACTGTTCATTGTTCCCCCAACAATAAAACCGTCCCGGGCCCCTTTGTATAAAACTACCCCAAAACATCCATTTAGGTGGGGGTTTTTGGTTTTGAATGTGTCCATTCCGAAGAGGTTCGCCTTTTCTTTCACTCCACGTCCACCCATTACTTCAAA
>WNWK01031586.1:0-7500 GCA_009830355.1 Cherax destructor
GGGACTCCAGGAGGTAGGACTCAGGAGGTAGGACTCAGGAGGTAGGACTCCAGTGGTAGGACTCCAGGAGGTAGGACCCCAGGAGGGAGGACTCCAGGAGGTAGGACTCCAAGAGAGGGACTCCAGGAGGAGGACTCCAGGAGGTAGGACTCCAGGAGGGAGGAATTAGGACTCCAGGAGGTAGGACCCCAGGAGGGAGGACTCAGGGAGGTAGGACTCCAGGAGGGAGGAAGTAGGACTCCAGGGGGGAGGAGTAGGACTCCAGGAGGGAGGAAGTAGGACTCCGGAGGAGGACTCCAGGAGGTAGGACTCAGGAGGAGGACTCAGGAGGTAGGAGTAGGACTCCAGGAGGTAGAAGGTAGGACCCCAGGGGAGGAGGTAGGACTCAGGAGGTAGGAGGTAGGACTCAGGAGGTAGGAGGGGACTCCAGGAGGTAGGAGGTAGGACTCCAGGAGGGAGTAGGACTCAGGAGGTAGGACTCAGGAGGTAGGACTCTAGGAGGTAGGAGGTAAGACTCCAGGAGGTAGGACTCAAGAGGTAGGACTCAGGGGGGAGGAGTAGGACTCAGGAGGGAGGAGGTAGGACCCCAGGAGGGAGGAGGTAGGACCCCAGGAGGGAGGAGGTAGGACTCCAGGAGGTAGGACTCCAGGAGGTAGGACTCAGAGGTAGGACTCAGGAGGTAGGACTCTAGGAGGTAGGACTCAGGAGGTAGGACTCAGGAGGTAGGACCCCAGGAGGGAGGAAGTAGGACTCCAGGAGGGGGGAAGTAGGACTCAGGAGGAGGACTCCAGGAGGTAGGACTCCAGGAGGGAGGAAGTAGGACTCCAGGAGGTAGGACTCAGGAGGTAGGACTCGGGGGAGGAGGAGGACTCCTGGAGGGAGGAGGAGGACTCCAGGAGGTAGGACTCAGGAAGTGGACTCCAGGAGGGAGGAGGTAGGACTCAGGTAGGACTCAGGAGGTAGGACTCAGGAGGTAGGACTCCAGGAGGTAGGACTCCAGGAGGGAGGACTCCAGGAGGTAGGACTCCAGGAGGGAAGGTAGGACTCCAGAGGAGGACTCAGGGGTAGGACTCCAGGAGGGAGGACTCCAGGAGGTAGGACTCCAGGAGGGAGGAAGAGGACTCAGGAGGTAGGACTCCAGGAGGGAGGAGGGAGGACTCCAGGAGGGAGGAGGTAGGACTCCAGGAGGGAGGAGGTAGGACTCCAGGAGGGAGGAGGTAGGACTCCAGGAGGGAGGAGATAGGACTCAGGAGGTAGGACTCCAGGAGGGAGGAGGTAGGACTCCAGGAGGGAGGAGGTAGGACTCAGGAGGTAGGACTCCAGGAGGTAGGACTCAGGAGGTAGGACTCCAGGAGGTAGGACTCAGGAGGGAGGACTCCAGGAGGTAGGACTCCAGAGAGAGGACTCCAGGAGGGAGGACTCCAGGAGGTAGGACTCCAGGAGGGAGGAAGTAGGACTCAGGAGGTAGGACTCAGGAGGGAGGACTCCAGGAGGTAGGACTCCAGGAGGGAGGAAGTAGGACTCCAGGAGGGAGGACTCCAGGAGGTAGGAGGTAGGACTCCAGGAGGGAGGACTCAGGAGGGCGGACTCCAGGAGGTAGGAGGTAGGACTCCAGGAGGTAGGAGGTAGGACTCAGGAGGAGGAGGTAGGACTCCAGGAGGTAGGACTCAGGAGGTAGGAGGTAGGACTCAGGAGGTAGGAGGTAGGACTCAGGAGGTAGGAGGTAGGACTCCAGGAGGGAGGAGGTAGGACTCAGGAGGTAGGAGGTAGGACTCAGGAGGGAGGAGGTAGGACTCAGGAGGTAGGACTCAGGAGGTAGGAGGTAAGACTCCAGGAGGTAGGACTCAAGGAGGTAGGACTCCAGGAGGGAGGAGGTAGGACTCTAGGAGGGAGGAGGTAGGACTCCAGGAGGGAGGAGGTAGGACTCCAGGAGGGAGGAGGTAGGACTCCAGGAGGGAGGTAGGACTCCAGGAGGGAGGAGGTAGGACACCAGGAGGGAGGAGGTAGGACACCAGGAGGGAGGAGGTAGGACACCAGGAGGGAGGAGGTAGGACTCCAGGAGGGAGGAGGTAGGACTCAGGAGGGAGGAGGTAGGACACCAGGAGGGAGGAGGTAGGACACCAGGAGGGAGGAGGTAGGACTCCAGGAGGGAGGAGGTAGGACTCCAGGAGGGAGGAGGTAGGACTCCAGGAGGGAGGAGGTAAGACTCGGCGTCGTTCTGTCTGAGGAAGAACTAGGTTGTAAGACCCCCTCTGCCTCCCTCTCCTTCCCCGTCTCGTCCCCCTTCCCCCCCTCCCTCTCACCCTGCATCCTTTATACTAAACAAAATGGGATACATCAGCAGTGTGCTGCTTCCCTATTCCATATGATAATTACACAGTGCAACAACAAAAAATAGAAAACAATGATAATAATATGCTTATTTACTACAAGTACATGTACAAGGTATATAGTGAAGAGCTCTGTCCCACAAGGCACAGTACTCGCCCCTATCCTGTTCCTCATTCTCATAAGAACATAAGAAAGAAGGAACACTGCAGCAGGCCTACTGGCCCATGCGAGACAGATCCAAGTCTCCCACCGGCTTAAGCCAATGCCCCGACCCAGCCAGGTCAGGTTACATTCACTTAAGGAAGGAGCACGGCATCTGACCTAGTAGCACAAACTAGTCAGGTACAACTCACACCCACCCGCACCCACTCATATATTTATCTAGCCTATTTTTAAAACTACACAACGTTTTAGCCTCTATAACTGTACTCGGGAGTTTGTTCCACTCATCGACAACTCTATTACCAAACCAATGCTTTCCTATATCCCTTCTGAATCTGAATTTATCCAACTTAAAGCCATTGCTTCGAGTCCTGTCAATACAAGATATTTTTAGCACGCTATTTACATCCCCTTTATTTATTCCTGTTTTCCATTTATATACCTCAATCATATCCCCCCTAATTCTACGCCTTTCTAGAGAGTGCAGATTCAGGACCCTCAGTCTATCCTCATAGGAAAGATTTCTGATACATGGAATCAACTTAGTCATCCTCCTTTGTACGTTTTCCAGAGCATTTATATCCATTCTGTAATACGGTGACCAAAACTGTGCAGCATAATCTAGATGAGGCCTAACCAAGGAGATATAGAGTTGAAGAACAACCTGAGGACTCCTATTATTTATGCTTCTTGATATGAAGCCAAGGATTCTGTTTGCTTTATTGCGAACACTTATGCACTGCTGTCTTGGTTTTAGATTACTGCTAACCAGAACTCCTAAATCCTTTTCGCAATCAGTAGTATTAAGATCTACATTATTTAGTTTATATGTGGCATGGTTATTGTCCTGTCCAATATTTAGAACTTTGCATTTATCTATATTAAACTGCATCTGCCACTTCTCCGACCACTGCATCAGTCTATTCAAATCTTCCTGGAGTGCTCTAATGTCCTCATTTGAATGAATTGGACGGCCTATTTTGGTGTCATCGGCAAACTTGCTTATGTCGCTACTTATTCCCTCATCTATGTCGTTTATGTAGATTGTGAACAACAAGGGGCCCAATACTCACCCCTGTGGAACACCGCTTGTGGCGCTTCACACTCTGATTTCTCCACATTTATGCAAACACTCTGCTGCCTATTTGTCAACCATGCCTCTATCCAGGAAAAAATTTCTCCTCCTATTCCGTGTGCCTTAATTTTCCTCAATAGTCTCTGATGTGGGACTCTATCAAAAGCCTTACTGAAGTCCATATACACAATATCATATTCATTACCGTGATCTACCTCCTCAAATACCTTAGTGAAAAAGTTATTAAATTTGTAAGGCAGGAACGCCCTTTTGTAAAACCGTGCTGAGATTCGTTGATTAATTTATGCTTTTCAAGATGGCTGCGAATTGCCTCGGCAATTATTGATTCCATAAATTTTCCCACTATTGAGGTTAGGCTTATTGGTCTATAGTTCGAAGCTAAGGACCTGTCTCCTGCTTTGAAAATAGGTATTACATTTGCAATTTTCCACTTATCTGGCACCATGCCAGTTTGCAGTGATATGTTGAAAAGATTAGCCATAGGTTTGCTAAGCTCCTCTTTACATTCCTTTAGAACCCTTGCATACAGTTCATCAGGGCCTGGGGATTTGTTAGGTTTTAATTTATCTATTTGTCTAAGGACCATGTCACTTGTGACCCTGATCGTGCATAGTTTACTATCGTCCTGTTCTACATAATTTATTATTTCTGGAATATCGCTATTATCTTCCTGTGTAAAAACTGAGAGGAAGTAAGTGTTAAAAATTCTACACATTTCCTTATCACTGACAGTGAGCTGACCTGAGTAACTTTTGAGTGGGCCTATCTTGTCCCTAATCTTACTTCTGTATACCTGAAAAAATCCTTTTGGGTTAGTTTTCGATTCTCTTGCAACTTTAACCTCATAGTCTCTTTTTGCTTTTCTTATTCCTTTTTTTATTTCTCTCTTTAACTGAATATATTGATTACTTAATTGCCCCTCTCCTCTTTTGATTCGCCTATATATGCCTCTCTTTTGACCAATGAGATGTTTTAATCTATTGTTCATCCATTTAGGATCATTTTTGTTTGATCTGATTTCCCTAATAGGAACATAAGTTGTCTGAGCAGCTAGAACTAGCCTATTTTTAAAACTACACAACGCTTTAGCCTCTATAACTGTACTCGGGAGTTTGTTCCACTCATCGACAACTCTATTACCAAACCAATGCTTTCCTATATCCCTTCTGAATCTGAATTTATCCAACTTAAAGCCATTGCTTCGAGTCCTGTCAATACAAGATATTTTTAGCACGCTATTTACATCCCCTTTATTTATTCCTGTTTTCCATTTATATACCTCAATCATATCCCCCCTAATTCTACGCCTTTCTAGAGAGTGCAGATTCAGGGCCCTCAGTCTATCCTCATAGGGAAGATTTCTGATACATGGAATCAACTTAGTCATCCTCCTTTGTACGTTTTCCAGAGCATTTATATCCATTCTGTAATACGGTGACCAAAACTGTGCAGCATAATCTAGATGAGGCCTAACCAAGGATATATAGAGTTGAAGAACAACCTGAGGACTCCTATTATTTATGCTTCTTGATATGAAGCCAAGGATTCTGTTTGCTTTATTGCGAACACTTATGCACTGCTGTCTTGGTTTTAGATTACTGCTAACCAGAACTCCTAAATCCTTTTCGCAATCAGTAGTATTAAGATCTACATTATTTAGTTTATATGTGGCATGGTTATTGTCCTGTCCAATATTTAGAACTTTGCATTTATCTATATTAAACTGCATCTGCCACTTCTCCGACCACTGCATCAGTCTATTCAAATCTTCCTGGAGTGCTCTAATGTCCTCATTTGAATGAATTGGACGGCCTATTTTGGTGTCATCGGCAAACTTGCTTATGTCGCTATTTATTCCCTCATCTATGTCGTTTATGTAGATTGTGAACAACAAGGGGCCCAATACTGACCCCTGTGGAACACCACTTGTGACGCTTCCCCACTCTGATTTCTCCCCATTTATGCAAACTCTCTGCTGCCTATTTGTCAACCATGCCTCTATCCAGGAAAAAATTTCTCCTCCTATTCCGTGTGCCTTAATTTTCCTCAATAGTCTCTGATGTGGGACTCTATCAAAAGCCTTACTGAAGTCCATATACACAATATCATATTCATTACCATGATCTACCTCCTCAAATACCTTAGTGAAAAAAGTTATTAAATCACACATATCACACATAGACAGAGATGTAAACCATAGCACTGTATCATCCTTTGCAGATGATACTAGGATCTGCATGAGAGTGTCATCCATTGAGGACACGGCAAATCTCCAAGAAGATATAAACCAAGTTTTCCAGTGGGCAACAGAGAACAATATGATGTTCAATGAAGATAAATTCCAACTACTCCGTTATGGAAAACTGGAGGAAATAATATCTAGGACTGAGTATATTACAAACTCTAATCACACAATAGAGCGGAAAAGTAATGTGAAGGACCTGGGTGTGGTAATGTCCGAATACCTCACCTTCAAGGACCACAACAATGCCACTATCACATCTGCGAGGAAACTGATAGGATGGATAATGAGAACATTCAAGACAAGAGATGCTAAGCCAATGATGATCCTTTTTAAATCACTTGTTCTCTCTAGGCTAGAATACTGCTGTACATTAACATCCCCATTCAAGGCAGGTGAAATTGCAGATCTAGAGAATGTACAGAGAACCTTTACTGCACGTATAAGTTCCATCAAACACCTTAACTACTGGGAACGCCTGGAAGCACTAGACTTATATTCACTGGAGCGCAGGCGAGAGAGATATATCATAAACTACACCTGGAAGATTCTGGAGGGACTGGTCCCTAATATGCACACAGAAATCACTCCATACGAAAGCAAAAGACTTGGCAGACGGTGCAATGTACCCCCAGTGAAACGTAGGGGCGCCACTGGTACGCTAAGAGAAAACACAATAAGTGTCCGGGGCCCAAGACTGTTCAACAGCCTCCACCAACCATAAGGGGCATTACCAGTAGACCCCTGGTTGTCTTCAAGAGGGAGCTGGACAGATACCTAAAGTTAGTGCCAGATCAGCCGGGCTGTGGTTCGTACGTTGGACTACGTGCAGCCAGCAGTAGCAGCCTCGTTGATCAGGCCCTGATCCACCTGGTCATAGACCGAGCCGCGGGGACGTCGATCCCCGGAATGCCCTCCAGGTAGACTCCAGGTAGGTAGACCATAGCTGACATCAATGACATACTACTATATAGAAAGCCGCTTGTTATGCAGAGCATTTCGGGCAAATTAGGTCAGTTTTGTCCCAGGATGCGACCCACACCAGTCGACTAACACCCAGGTACCCATTTTACTGATGGGTAAACATAGACAACAGGTGTAAGGAAATACGTCCGATGTTTCCATCCCTTCTCCGGGAATCGAACCCGGACCCTCAGTGTGTGAAGCGAAAGCTTTTGCCACCAGGCCACGAGCACCGTGAAATAATAATAATAATGATAATGATAATAATAATAATAATGATAATAATAATAATAATAATAATAATAATTAATAATAATAATAATAAGGGAGAGGATGAAGAGGTTGGGAAAGACGGAGAAAAGAAGAACGAGTAAGAGAGAGAGAGAGAGAGAAAGAGGGTGTAGAGAAGGAAGAGTGTGGAACGAAGATTGAGGAGGAGGAGGGACACAAGAGAAGCCTTAGTAACAATTTGCCTTCGTCCCTCCCTCCTTCCCTCCCTCCTTCCCTCCCTCCTTCCCTCTCTAACCCCATCCCCCGTCTCCTTCCCTCATTTTCGTCCCCTCAGTTTGTCCAACTTCCTTCACCTTATTCGTTTATCAACTCATCCTTATACACTCTATCTCTCTTTATCCCCATTCTTCTGTCCTCTTCCATTTTTTCCCAAGGTGAAGTGCTCTCTCTCTCTCTCTCTCTCTCTCTCCTCTCT
>WNWK01031586.1:10000-22599 GCA_009830355.1 Cherax destructor
GCCCTTGATCTGAATTCCCTGGAACGCAGGCGAGAGAGATAATACATGATAATATACACTTGGAAGGTCCTGGAGGGATTGGTACCAAACCTGCACACGAAAATCACTCCCTATGAAAGCAAAAGACTCGGCAAGAGATGCAACATTCCCCAGATGAAAAGCAGGGGCGCCACAAGTACACTAAGAGACAACACCATAAGTGTCTGGGGCCCAAGACTGTTCAACTGCCTCCCAGCATACTTTAGGGGGGATTACCAATAGACCCCTGGCTGTCTTCAAGAAGGCACTGGACAGGCACCTAAAGTCGATACCTGACCAGCCGGGTTGTGGTTTGTACGTCAGTTTGGGTGCGGCCGGCAGTAACAGCCTGGTTGATCAGACCCTGATCCACCATGAGGCCTGGTCTCACACCGAGCTGCGGGGGCGTTGACCCCCGAAACCCTCTCCAGGTAAAACTCCAGGATGCGAACCACACCAGTCGACTAACATCCGGGTACCTATTTTACTGCTAGGTGAATAGGAATAGCAGTTGTCGTAAGGAAACACGCCCAAATGTTTCCACTCGTACCGGGGATCGAACCACGGCCCTCACTATGTGAGCTGAGTGCGCTACCAACAGAGCTTCTGAAGACCGCTTCATTCTAATATATTTCATGAGCCAAAATATTAATGGAAGAGTGACCGCCCCTTTACTGAGTGTGAGACCAACGGCCCCTGGAGATGGTGGTATACCGTATTTTCCGGCGTATAAGGCGCGCTTTTTTTTTCCACAAAAAGTCTTGGAAAAATCATCCTGCGCCTTATATACTCAAGGTCAGGGTCAAGGGTAGGCCTTGGGTTACGTTTTAGCAGTTGTTTATTAACTTACGTTACAACTGTTTTGAAACGTCGTGCCACAAGCAGCCGACACGTGCGTCTTATATGCCGGAAAATACGGTAGCTTACGATATCCTCTGAATTTTAAGGCAAGTTCCAGATAGTCTCGTGTTAGTGCTGTATTGTCTTGGTTGTATTAAGAGTGTCCTTGATGCTTCTTGGACCAATAGTTTCGTTGTGTCTTTACCGGGGTAGACCGGTAAGCCAGCGGAAGGCCTCAGTCAGATGACCAAAAGCTCCAGCTGCGGGTCATCATATGACTAAGACTCATGCCAGGAAACACCTGTCCTGTTTCCTGACGAACCTTACCTAACCTAACCTTACCTAACCTGACCTAACCTAACCTGACCTGAGGTGCAACAGCCTGATACAGTTCGACCATTGGCTTTTATAACAACATTTATGAGAATGATTGTTGATTATACCTGAGAATGAGAAACAACTCTCACCTCATCTCGTATCGTCACATCGTCTCATTGGTTTTATGAATGAGAGAATAATGATACAATTGCCGACACAGTGTTAGATAAATGGACACAAATGCAACTAATATGGCATTTTATTATGGCAATGTTTCGCTCTCCAGGAGCTCTGTAATAGCTTGACGAAACTCCTGGAGAGCGAAACGTTGCCACAATAAAAGGCCACATTATTAACGGAGAAAGAGTACAGGAATATTATTACCATCTTTCTCACTGCACAATTCCCTCGAGTGTCAACACGTTTCTTGAGTTTAGGTCTGCACTTGATATTGCAGATGCAATTGTTATCCTGCATAAACTAGCCAGAATGAATATTGGTGGGAGCCTTTTAGTCGGCTAGTAGGTAACATATTAACTTGACTTACCCTCTCTTCCCTACCAAGGTATTAGAAGTGAAGACAGAGAAATATTCCTTGGTACACCATAGGTTTGTATTTGAGAAACATACATTAGTGATGGAAGCTAAATCTCTCTCTCTCTCTCTCTCTCTTAACTTTAATCTTTCATTTTTCATCTCTTTTTTTCTTCATCAAACTTTTTTTTCCATCCAGTAAAATACATTTCAACTTCGCATTAGTGTATATACCCCACCTCTAACGCCATCAATGTTATATATACCACCTCTAACGCCATCAATGTTATACTTCCACCTCTAAGCCTCCCGATATATACCCACCTCTAACGTCCTCCACGCATATATACCACCTCTAAGACCTCACGCATATATTACTCACTTCTAAGACCCTCCACGACATATATACCACTCTTATAACTCCTCCACGACATATATACCACCTCTAAGACCCTCCACGACATATATACCACCTCTAAGACCCTCCACGACATATATACCACCTCTAAGATCCTCCACGACATATATACCACCTCTAAGACCCTCCACGACATATATACCACCTCTAAGACCCTCCACGACATATATACCACCTCTAAGATCCTCCACGACATATATACCACCTCTAAGACCCTCCACGACATATATACCACCTCTAAGATCCTCCACGACATATATACCACCTCTAAGATCCTCCACGACATATATACCACCTCTAAGACCTCCACGACATATATACCACCTCTAAGATCCTCCACGGCATATATACCACCTCTAAGACCCTCCACGACATATATACCACCTCTAAGACCCTCCACGACATATATACCACCTCTAAGATCCTCCACGACATATATACCACCTCTAAGACCCTCCACGACATATATACCACCTCTAAGACCCTCCACGACATATATACCACCTCTAAGATCCTCCACGACATATATACCACCTCTAAGACCCTCCACGACATATATACCACCTCTAAGATCCTCCACGACATATATACCACCTCTAAGACCCTCCACGACATATATACCACCTCTAAGACCCTCCACGACATATATACCACCTCTAAGACCCTCCACGACATATATACCACCTCTAAGACCCTCCACGACATATATACCACCTCTAAGATCCTCCACGACATATATACCACCTCTAAGACCCTCCACGACATATATACCACCTCTAAGACCCTCCACGACATATATACCACCTCTAAGACCCTCCACGACATATATACCACCTCTAAGACCCTCCACGACATATATACCACCTCTAAGATCCTCCACGACATATATACCACCTCTAAGACCCTCCACGACATATATACCACCTCTAAGACCCTCCACGACATATATACCACCTCTAAGACCCTCCACGACATATATACCACCTCTAAGACCTCCACGACATATATACCACCTCTAAGACCCTCCACGACATATATACCACCTCTAAGACCCTCCACGACATATATACCACCTCTAAGATCCTCCACGACATATATACCACCTCTAAGACCTCCACGACATATATACCACCTCTAAGACCCTCCACGACATATATACCACCTCTAAGATCCTCCACGCATATAACACCTCTAAGATCCTCCACGACATATATACCACCTCTAAGACCCTCCACGACATATATACCACCTCTAAGATCCTCCACGGCATATATACCACCTCTAAGACCCTCCACGACATATATACCACCTCTAAGATCCTCCACGACATATATACCACCTCTAAGATCCTCCACGCATATATACCACCTCTAAGACCCTCCACGACATATATACCACCTCTAAGACCTCCACGACATATATACCACCTCTAAGATCCTCCACGGCATATATACCACCTCTAAGACCCTCCACGACATATATACCACCTCTAAGATCCTCCACGACATATATACCACCTCTAAGACCCTCCACGACATATATACCACCTCTAAGACCCTCCACGACATATATACCACCTCTAAGACCCTCCACGACATATATACCACCTCTAAGACCCTCCACGACATATATACCACCTCTAAGACCCTCCACGACATATATACCACCTCTAAGATCCTCCACGACATATATACCACCTCTAAGATCCTCCACGACATATATACCACCTCTAAGACCCTCCACGACATATATACCACCTCTAAGACCCTCCACGACATATATACCACCTCTAAGATCCTCCACGACATATATACCACCTCTAAGATCCTCCACGACATATATACCACCTCTAAGATCCTCCACGACATATATACCACCTCTAAGACCCTCCACGACATATATACCACCTCTAAGATCCTCCACGACATATATACCACCTCTAAGACCCTCCACGACATATATACCACCTCTAAGACCCTCCACGACATATATACCACCTCTAAGATCCTCCACGACATATATACCACCTCTAAGATCCTCCACGACATATATACCACCTCTAAGACCCTCCACGGCATATATACCACCTCTAAGATCCTCCACGACATATATACCACCTCTAAGATCCTCCACGACATATATACCACCTCTAAGACCCTCCACGACATATATACCACCTCTAAGACCCTCCACGACATATATACCACCTCTAAGATCCTCCACGGTATATATACCACCTCTAAGACCCTCCACGGCATATATACCACCTCTAAGACCCTCCACGGCATATATACCACCTCTAAGACCCTCCACGGCATATATACCACCTCTGAATACTAAAGTTTCCACGCAAGAGTCTGTTGACCTCACACAGGAATAAAAATTCACGTCCACCAGGGACCCTGCATCGGGAGCGTTTTATTCAAAGGAATACAGCTCCTTTTTTTTTTTTCCTTCCCAGTGGAGGGTTTTTGCATACTCCCAGGACCTTTTATTTTACTGATACTTTATTACTCTTTAAGGGTACGTCTTTATTGTTTGATTATCCCCTCGAGAGAGGACTCTTAGTGCTATTATTACCCCCTGAGGAGAGGGTTGTTACTGGTGCTTTATTACCCGTCAAGAGAGTGGGAACATTTGGGGAGAGGGGTGACTAAAGTAACATCCACAGATGTACCATAGTAAGTCACATATGCAACACTGGGAATCTTTTTTTTTTTTAAGAAACGCATTGTAAGTTTATTTAGGTACGAGTACACATAAGTACAATTATCATACATGGTGTAAATTACCTACCTACCTGGAGTCTACCTGGAGGGTATTCCGGGGATCGACGTCCCCGCGGCCCGGTCCACGACCAGGCATCCCGGTGGATCAGGGCCTGATCAACCAGGGTGTTACTGCTGGCCACACTTAGTCCAACGTACGAACCACAGCCCGGCTGATCCGGTACTGACTTTAGGTATCTGTCCAGCTCCCTCTTGAAGACAACCAGGGGTCTATTGGTAATTTCCCTTATGGCTGGTGGGAGGCTGTTGAACAGTCTTGGGCCCTGGACACTTATTGTGTTTTCTCTTAGTGTACCAGTGGCGCCCCTACTTTTCATTGGGGGTACGTTGCATCGCCTGCCAAGTTATGCTTTCGTAGGGAGTGATTTCTGTGTGCAGATTAGGGACCAGTCCCTCTAGGAAATTCCAGGTGTAGATTATGATGTATCTATCTCGCCTGCGCTCCAGTGAGTACAAGTCAAGTGCTTCCAAGCGTTCCCAGTAGTTAAGGTGTTTGATGGAACTTATATGTGCAGTAAAGGTTATCTGTACATTCTCTAGATCTGAATGGGGATGTTAATGTACAGCAGTATTCCAGCCTAGAGAGAACAAGTGATTTAAAAAGGATCATCATTGGCTTAGCATCTCTTGTCTTGAATGTTCTCATTATCCATCCTATCAGTTTCCTCGCAGATGTGATAGTGGCATTGTTGTGGTCCTTGAAGGTGAGGTATTCGGACATTACCACACCCAGGTCCTTCACATTACTTTTCCGCTCTATTGTGTGATTAGAGTTTGTAGTACACTCAATTCTAGCTATTATTTCCTCCAGTTTTCCATAACGGAGTAGTTGGAATTTGTCTTTATTGAACATCATATTGTTCTCTGTTGCCCATTGGAAAACTTGGTTTATATCTTCTTGGAGATTTGCAGTGTCCTCAATGGATGACACTCTCATGCAGATCCTAGTATCATCTGCAAAGGATGATACAGTGCTGTGGTTTACATCTGTCTATGTGTGATATGAGAATGAGGAACAGGATAGGGGCGAGTACTGTGCCTTGTGGAAAAGAGCTCTTCACTATGGCAGCTTCCGATTTAACTGTTTACCACTACTCTTTGTGTTCGATTGGTTAGAAAGTTGAAGATCCATCTGCCCACTTTGCCAGTTATCCCTTTAGCACGCATTTTGTTTGCTATTGCAACATGATTGCACTTGTCAAAGGCTTTTGCAAAATCTGTGGATACTACATCTGCATTCTGTTGGTTTTCCAGTGCATCCAAGACCATATCATAGTGCTCCAGTAGTTGCGAAAGGCAGGAGCGACCTGCTCTGAACCCATGTTGCCCTGGATTGTGCAATTGTTGGGAGTCCAAGTGGTTTGCAATCCTGCTCTTAGAACTCTTTCAAAGATTTTTATGATGTGGGACGTTAAAGCTATTGGTGTATAGTTCTTAGCTATTGCTTTGCTGCCACCTTTATGGAGTAGGGCTATATCCGTTGTTTTTAGTGACTGTGAAATCTCACCTGGGTCTAAGCTCCTCCATAGCATACTTAGTGCCTGTGAGAAGGGTTTCTTGCAGTTCTTAATGAACACAGAGTTCCACGAGTCTGGGCCTGGGACTGAGTGCTTGGGCATTTTGTCAATGGCTTTCTCAAAGTCTAGTGGAGTTAGGGTTATGTCAGAAATTTGGCATACATTGACAGGGTTTTGAGGCTCATTCTTGAGAAAATTATTTGGATTGTCTATCTTTAGAATGATTAGCGGCTCTATCTGGCTGGATCTATGTAGGCTCCATCTTGTCTCAGCAGGGGCCCTATACTAGTTGTGGTATTTTGCCTTGTTTTTGGCATATGAAAAGAAATATTTCGAATTTCTTTCAATTTCACTAATTGCTTTTAGCTTCTCTTGTCTTTCCTGGATCCTGTATGAGTCCTTTGACTTAAGCTCAATATTTTCCACTTCCCTGATTAGCGCTTCCTTCTGTGTTTCAGATAATCTGGCATTCTTGAGGAGCTCAGTGATCCTTCGCCTTCTCCTGGAGAGGGAACGTCTCTCCCTTTCCAGTTTACTTCTGCTCTTCTTTTTTCTTAGGGGAATATGCTTTGAACATACTTCAGCTACCAGAAAGTTGATCTTTTCACCTAGTATAACCCCCGATAAAAGTCATAGTGACTTACTTCCATTGGTATCCTTGGGATGACCGTACACGTGTGCATAATTTGAAAACGTGTCCAGTAAAGATGTCCTGAGTGTATGTATGTGTGTCCTTTCAGCCATATTGTCAGTATCGGTAATGCTCATGTCATAGTACGGTAAACAGAAGCTGGAAATCAAAGATAATGTAATTTTTTAAATTCGAAAATTCGGACGTGCGTAAAAAAATAGTTGGAAAGTAGACATTATGGTTCTAACAGAGACTTGATGGGAGGAAGCAGAGTAGACATTATGGTTCTAACAGACTTGATGGGAGGAAGCAGAGTAGACATTATGGTTCTAACAGACTTGATGGGAGGAAGCAGAGTAGACATTATGGTTCTAACAGAGACTTGATGGGAGGAAGCAGAGTAGACATTATGGTTCTAACAGACTTGATGGGAGGAAGCAGAGTAGACATTATGGTTCTAACAGACTTGATGGGAGGAAGCAGAGTAGACATTATGGTTCTAACAGAGACTTGATGGGAGGAAGCAGAGTAGACATTATGGTTCTAACAGACTTGATGGGAGGAAGCAGAGTAGACATTATGGTTCTAACAGAGACTTGATGGGAGGAAGCAGAGTAGACATTATGGTTCTAACAGACTTGATGGGAGGAAGCAGAGTAGACATTATGGTTCTAACAGAGACTTGATGGGAGGAAGCAGAGTAGACATTATGGTTCTAACAGACTTGATGGGAGGAAGCAGAGTAGACATTATGGTTCTAACAGAGACTTGATGGGAGAAAGCAGAGTAGACATTATGGTTCTAACAGAGACTTGATGGGAGGAAGCAGAGTAGACATTATGGTTCTAACAGACTTGATGGGAGGAAGCAGAGTAGACATTATGGTTCTAACAGAGACTTGATGGGAGGAAGCAGAGTAGACATTATGGTTCTAACAGAGACTTGATGGGAGGAAGCAGAGTAGACATTATGGTTCTAACAGAGACTTGATGGGAGGAAGCAGAGTAGACATTATGGTTCTAACAGAGACTTGATGGGAGGAAGCAGAGTAGACATTATGGTTCTAACAGAGACTTGATGGGAGGAAGCAGAGTAGACATTATGGTTCTAACAGAGACTTGATGAGAGGAAGCAGAGTAGACATTATGGTTCTAACAGACTTGATGGGAGGAAGCAGAGTAGACATTATGGTTCTAACAGAGACTTGATGGGAGGAAGCAGAGTAGACATTATGGTTCTAACAGAGACTTGATGGGAGGAAGCAGAGTAGACATTATGGTTCTAACAGACTTGATGGGAGGAAGCAGAGTAGACATTATGGTTCTAACAGAGACTTGATGGGAGGAAGCAGAGTAGATATTATGGTTCTAACAGACTTGATGGGAGGAAGCAGAGTAGACATTATGGTTCTAACAGAGACTTGATGGGAGGAAGAAGAGTAGATATTATGGTTCTAACAGACTTGATGGGAGGAAGCAGAGTAGACATTATGGTTCTAACAGAGACTTGATGGGAGGAAGCAGAGTAGATATTATGGTTCTAACAGACTTGATGGGAGGAAGCAGAGTAGACATTATGGTTCTAACAGAGACTTGATGGGAGGAAGCAGAGTAGATATTATGGTTCTAACAGACTTGATGGGAGGAAGCAGAGTAGACATTATGGTTCTAACAGAGACTTGATGGGAGGAAGCAGAGTAGACATTATGGTTCTAACAGACTTGATGGGAGGAAGCAGAGTAGACATTATGGTTCTAACAGACTTGATGGGAGGAAGCAGAGTAGACATTATGGTTCTAACAGACTTGATGGGAGGAAGCAGAGTAGACATTATGGTTCTAACAGAGACTTGATGGGAGGAAGCAGAGTAGACATTATGGTTCTAACAGAGACTTGATGGGAGGAAGCAGAGTAGACATTATGGTTCTAACAGAGGCTTGATGGGGGGGAAGCAGAGTAGACATTATGGTTCTAACAGAGACTTGATGGGAGGAAGCAGAGTAGACATTATGGTTCTAACAGAGACTTGATGGGAGGAAGCAGAGTAGACATTATGGTTCTAACAGAGACTTGATGAGAGGAAGCAGAGTAGACATTATGGTTCTAACAGAGACTTGATGGGAGGAAGCAGAGTAGACATTATGGTTCTAACAGAGACTTGATGGGAGGAAGCAGAGAGACATTATGGTTCTAACAGAGACTTGATGGGAGGAAGCAGAGTAGACATTATGGTTCTAACAGAGACTTGATGGGAGGAAGCAGAGTAGACATTATGGTTCTAACAGAGACTTGATGGGAGGAAAGCAATAAAGGGTCTGTGTCAAAAAAATTTTTGGTGATTAGGAAAACAGAAGAGGGGATTAGAATGGACAAGCAGATGAAGTCTGATAATGTTGATGTTTCCTTGAGTCGCTTCCAGAGGTCAGCGCCTCTCCCTCCCCTGGGCCGGTCCTTTAAAAGGTTGTTGGCCTGATCAGTCCAGCTGTTAGTGCCCGTCGCCCGCGGTCCAACTTATACACCACAACCAAGGACTTTATAATCTCCTGGTCATTATAAAACTAGTGCCATTTTATAGGAATCTCCAGTGAATAGCAAAAATTTGTAAATCTTATGGCTGAATTCATTGTTTTAATGAAAGAACGGTTTATTTCTGCTGAGTTATACGTAGTCTCCTTGTTGCATATTATTGGAATAATTGTGTATATATATATATATATATATATATATATATATATATATATATATATATATATATATATATATATATATATATATAAAGTTTTAAACTTTTTTTTATTGTTTGTTGTTTTAATGACCGGATGGTTTATTTTTGCTGTATTTTTCCACTTGGCACACAGGTTGCATATGAGTTTATATTTTTGTGTATACAGAAAATCGAATAAATTTTCCATTGCATCACTCTGCAAATCCCCTCAATCCTCACCCTCGCACTTAAACTATTTTCTGACGTTTGTCAGTGAAAGTTTTCTGTCCATGAAGTCTGAAATTCTATGTCACTTGTTTTTTTTTTGGGGTGGGGAAGGGTGGGTTATCCTAGGTAATTTACATATGTGTTATTATGTAGGATAATTGTACTTACCTAATATTTGTGTAACTGTACGTATGTGTAAGTGGGACTAAATGAGCTTAGGTTGTTTAATGTAACGGGGGTTCAGTAAGGGTTACTGAAAGTGTCGCTTCGTTTGAGAGTTTTTTATTTTTCAGAATTGTATATGAGGTATTAATATATTTTTTGTGGAATTACTATAAGATTTGCATATTTTTTCAAACTGAATTTTGCTTTCCAAATGTTAGAGAGAGAGAGAGAGAGAGAGAGAGAGAGAGAGAGAGAGAGAGAGAGAGAGAGAGAGAGAGAGAGAGAGAGAGAGAGAGAAAAAGGGAATGAGAGAGAGAGAGAGAGAGAGAGAGAGAGAGAGAGAGAGAGAGAGAGAGAGAGAGAGAGAGAGAGGAGAGAGAGAGAGAGAGAGAGAGAGGAGAGAGAGAGAGAGAGAGAGAGAAGAGAGAGAGAGAGAGAGAGAGAGAGAGAGAGAGAGAGAGAGAGAGAGAGAGAGAGAGAGAGAGAGAGAGTCAGTTGTAATGTGGAGAGAAATGTGGTTAACATTGTTTTATACTTTCTTGGTGTCCACAGCCCATCTGACGAGACGCCCGGACACCGCCCCTGCCACGCCCACACTCCTCTCCTGCCACGCCCACACCCCCTGAGACGCCCATATCCGTTCCTAACACGGCCACATCTTTCTTTTTAACAATCACATTCTTCTGGCACGCCCACACTCCTATTCTGACACGCCCACATCACCTATTTTGCCCACACCTCCTTGCCGCCCACACGACCCACTCAAACACCTTTCCTCCCCTACTTTACCCAAAGCAAAGGTGTGTTGAAGGTGAGGTGCCAACAGAGTGATCAAGGAGAAACAAAGGTCTCACGAGAGTGAGAGAAGACAACACACATCTCAGCTGTTCTCTAAAATAAACAAGGAACATCTTCCCTTGAGTGAGTGGAAACATAAAGAAACACAGGGGGTAAAGGGGAAAAAGAAGGAAGGAAAAAGGCAGAAGTGAGCACAATGGTCGCTACCAAGAAGAAAACGGAGAAGAGCCGCCTGCTGCCGTGGTGGCAGCCAGAGTCCACCGTAGCAACCCCTCCCTCCATCACTACCTACGGTGGGTGAGTATAATGATCACCTTTTTTTTCTGCTGTGGTCGAGTCTCAGCTCCCGGCCCTTTTCTTTCACACTGGCCGATACTGGGTTCACACTCTCCTGGCTTCGATACAGAGTTTGCAGGTTCGAGTCCTGCTGTGGACGTAGAGACAATGTTTATATATATATATGTCGTGCCGATTAGGTAAAACTGGTCAATTAGCAAGAACTCATCTAAAATTAAGTCCTTTCTAAAAATTTCTCTTATACGTTTAAAGATATATTTTTTTCATTTATGTTAATGTAAGAATTTATGATTTTGTACCAAGAGAAACTTTGAAAACCTACCTAACCTTATTACAACAAGCGCAATTTAATTTAGCCTAACCCAACTAAATATATTTTAGATACGTTAACATTAATTTAATAATAAACAAACACAATGAAATATATTTTTTTCGTTATGTTCAGAATGATTTTGGCGAAATTATTGCATACACAAATTTTCACTTGTCTTATATGGCAAGATGAGCGTTGCTATTTAAGCCAAAATCGCAAGTTTTACCTAATCGGCACGACATATATATATATATATATATTATATATATATATATATATATATATATATATATATATATATATTTATATATATATATATATATATATATATATATATATATATATATATCCGCTTTGGAATAAGTCCAACTTGGTATACGTCCTGTTTGGACGTGAAAATTTTTGCTTGGTATACGACCTTTGTTAGGAATACGACTCGCGTGCTAGAACTTGTATGGGTCAAAATGGAGGGGCACAGGGAAGAGCTGACCACTGAGGAGCTGCAGGAACTTGAGAAGGAGGAGCACAAGACTAAGATGGATGTACTCTCTTCAGGCTCAGAAAGGAGATAGAGGAAGCCCCTACTTCATTAATCAAGGAAATCTTTTGGCAAATGGATGGACGTCAAAAACTTTGCAGAGAAGTATCACCCCAACAAAGCCCAAACAAGCCGTAATAGCATTGTCTGGAATGACCAGACAATGTCACATTTCCGAAACATCCTGAGGAGAAGGCAGAAACAAAGTTCTTTGGACAGATTTTTAGTAAAAGTCAAACCTGGTGAGCTTCAACCAGGTCCACATAGAGAAAAGAGACAGAAAAGAGAAGGGACTCTCCTTCCAAACAATAACATTCCTCCTCCTCCCTTCTCAGCACTATCCTAGTAGGCACTCCACTCTTTTCAGCAAAGTAAAGTGAGGTTAAATTTGCATTTATTTTATCTAATTATTTTGTACTTATGTATGTATTTTATATTAAGCAGTGTTTATATTATTTTATACAACCCCATCAATGTATAATATACCAATAA
>WNWK01031587.1:0-22599 GCA_009830355.1 Cherax destructor
TTCCCTTCCTGAAACAAAGAAAGTTTCAAAAAAAGTATAGTACTTCCAATACTTAATCTGCCGTAATTACCCTTATAAATCCCAGAGCAAACTTTTCGTATAGAATTAAAAACCCTAACACAAAAGGCCCCGAAGGCATCCATCAACTTGGGGGTGTAAAATTAAACAATGAATAAAATTTTCCTCTGTTCCCCAAACCCAATGCCTCAGCTATCCTACAAAAAGGGTATTTTTCCCCCACACTTTAAACCCCTAATCAGCCAAACCCACCCCCACTGATAAAATTAAACATACTAGTAAGCAAGGGGTCATCACTTAAAGACATAGATCTCCTTCAAAGGTGTTCCACCTGTACGTAGGGGGGGACATCAGGAAAACCCATACCAATATGTGTTTAACAATATTACATGTCACAGTCGTACATCACCATGATTTTTAAACATTCTAATATTTTTAAACTGCAACAAGGCCTCGACACTAGACGTACGTTTCCCCCCCGACAAAATTTTCTGTGTATCCTTAGTCCAAAAATTGATAAAAAAACTCCCAAACCCTCATCCATTCATACTACCCCCCCTTTTTTTCATCATAAGTTCACCTCTGTAACAATTTCAAAATCACCCATCCAACCCTCCCCCAACCCCCTACAGCCAAACACCTCCTCTCATCCCACCACCTCTCCAACCCCACCCACCTTGCCTTCCCCCCTTGGGGAACCAACCCTTTGGGAATACCCCCCCAAAAACCGCAATCACCATCGTTAAAGTCCTGTAGCCCACAAAAACTCGATTCCATTCCACCATATAATTCCCCCTTTCTCCCTGTACGAAAAGCTGCCCCAAACCCCAATTTATAATATCCTATCTCATTATGTTTCCTTAGGCATAAAAAATTCTATCACATTCTGAACTCCCCCCCCCCCCGACCCCCCCACATCAAAAAGACAATTTCCCCCAGATCACCTTACAGCCATTCCCCCCCGTTCCTAAAGTATCAAAAAAAAAACGATGATCTTCTCCTCCTCCCCCTCTCAGACAACTCCCATCCCCAAACCCCTACAAAATAAATGGCCGTGCTAAAATACCCATTAAAAAACTGTACACCAGTTCCCAACCTTCGGCCCCAACTGATTTTTTTGGCCCCCCCCATATTCCCCTTTAGCCAATATGGAAATAAAAAAATTCCCTCCCCCCCCCATACCATCCCCTTTTTCCAAATTCCCCCAAATTTTGGGGGTCCGTCAACCATAATTTGCACCATATCCCACACACGAAAACCCCCCCCCCCACCACTGCCGTAACTCTCATTACCTCACCTTTTTCCCCCCTCCCCCCCCCCTCAGATACCTCTGTTTCCTCAGGCTGTGCTTTCTTTCCAAAAGGGGGGCCCCAAACCCTTCCCCCTAACCCCCCATAACCACCTCCTTCCGCCATGTCCTTCCCCATCCTCACACATCCTCAAGCTTTTTTTGTTTGGGGTCCCTTGGCGCCACTGCCAAAACCCTTTCTGCACTAAAGTTTAACCCCCCCACCCCCTGTTTAAATCACATCCATCGCCCTCCCCCCTCATCCGCCGCCCCCCCCCCCCCTCCTCAAATTTACCATCTGGGGGGCCACACTATCCTTCATATACACCACTTTTTAGATTTTTATACTCCATAATTGTCCAACGTAGACTCCGCCCCAAACTCCCACCCACCTCCCCACATCCAATAACCACTTTGTATTCATCCCCAACCCCATTGCCCCCCCAAAAACCCACAACGACCCATTACTTTAACCCTCCTCCCCCCCCACCAAAACCGCCAAAAACGTACTCCTATTATACTCAATAATTAAAGATAAAAAGGGGGCTTTTATACAAGCAACAGTATCTGAGACATGGGTCATACCCCCCTCAAGCCCTTCCCATACCCACCTGTGCTCCACCTCCCCCCCACCTGTATCCTAATTACCCTTTCAAAGTGTCTACCCACCCTGTATTTTCTCCCAAACCCCTGCGCCAAACATTCAACATACCCTGTCCACGCAATCATAAGCCACCCTCCAACTACCTCCACAAAATCCCTGATTCCCATGCCCCACACTCAAAATTTTTCCTTGAATACCAAACTGACTTTGATGAATAACTGTCAAGCAACAACTTCATTTTATTACCCAAAAATTTCGCGAAAATTTATAGTGGGACTCACTAGATGAGTGGCTGACAAAAAAAAGACAACACTGCTAGAAAAATAAAAAAATATGAAAATCCAAACATGTAAATATGGAGAGAAGAAATTGAACATTGCAAATGATGAATATAAAAACTAAAATGAGAAAAAAATGAGAATGAAAATTTATCAGAATCAACCAGGACAGATTAAAAAAAAAATTTTTATAGGTGTTTTTAAGTAAAAAGGCATCAACTGAAACAGTCCAAAAAGTTGGAAAAAGATCTTAAAATTTTAAAGTAAGATGTCGACAATAAGAATGGCAGAAGGATAAGGGATGGAACTCACAAAAAAAAATTTGAAAATATGAAACTAGATTATTAAAAAAAACATAAACAAAGTTTTTACAGGCAAAACCCGGGACCAAAAAACAGTGAGTTTCAGATCTTCCTTATCACTAAAACCAAAGCTGTATTGAACTGTCCCAAATAAAGAAAGGATTCAAAACCCCGGGTTGAAGTATCTTCCATTATTTCCCAAGTCCAAGATGTCCACCATGAAGGTTGTCACAGTGTCATGGTCCACCATGAAGGTTCCACAGTGTCATGTTGTCCACCATGAAGGTGTAAATTGAGAGGTCCAGCTTTTAAGTGTCACAGTGCTGAGGTCCACCATAAGGGGGTTGTCACGGCAGAGGTCCACCATGAAAGTTGTCACATTCATGATGTCCACCATAAAGGGTTGTCACAGTGTCATGGGGTCCACCATGAAGGTTGTCACAATGTCATGAGGTCAACCATGAAGGTTGTTTCAGTGTCGAGGTCCAGCATGAAAGTTGTCACATTGTCAAGGTCCACCATGAAGGACGCCCCGTGTCATGAAGTCCACCATGAAAGGTCGTGATGAGGTCCACATGAAGGTTGTCACAGTGCATGGGGGTCCACCTAAGGTTGTCACAGTGTCATGATGTCCACCATGAAGGTGTCACAGTGTCATGAGGCCCGCATGAAGGTTGTCACAGTGTCATGAGGTCAACCATGAAGGTTGTCACAGTGTCATGAAGTCCCCCATGAAAGTTGTAAAAGTGTTATGAGGTCCACATGAAGGTTGTCACAGTGCCATGAGGTCCACCATAAAGGGTTGTCACAGTGTCATGAGGTCCACATGAAGGTTGTCACAGGTATGAGGTCCACCATGAAGGTGTCACAGTGTCGGGGTGGCATGAAGGTTGCCAGTGCAGGAGGTCCAGCATGAAGGTTGTCACAATGTTGGAAATTAGAAAATATGCAAACTTGGGTATCTTTATTGGGGAAACGTTTGCCACACAGTGGTTCATCATTCATACAAAGGAGAATCGAAGAACAGGAGGAGTGGGGTTGTCGCCTCACCTGAGTCGATTTTTTTTCAGTCCATCAATCTTGAATAGAATAACAGCATATGAGCAGAGGAAGCTTATATACATAAGAACATAAGAAAGGAGTGAACACTGCAGCAGGCCTGTTGGCCCATACTAGGCAGGTCCTTCACAATCCGTCCCACTAACAGAATATTTGCTCAACCCACTTTCAATGCTACCCAAGAAATAAGCTTTGACAATTTACCCACTCATGCGCGAGTCCCACTAAATCCAACCCCTCTCACTCATGAATTTATCCAACCTAAATTTGAAACTACCCCAAAGGGCCTAGCTTCAATAACCCCACTAGGCAGACTGTTCCACTCATCAACTACCCTATTTCCAAACCAATACTTTCCTATATCCTTTCTAAATTCAAACTTATCTAACTTGAATCCATTATTGCGGTTCTCTTGAGAGATATCCTCAAGACCTTATTTATATCCCCTTGTTAAAAATTCCATTTTCCACTTGTATACCTCGATCATGTCTCCTCATTCTACGTCTTACAAGTGAATGTAATTTTAGGTCTTCAATCTTTTTTCGTAAGGAAGATTTCAATGCTATGTATTAATTTAGTCATTCTACGCTGAATGTTTTCTAACGAATTTATGTCCATTCTGTAATATGGGGACCAGAACTGAGCTGCGAATCTAGGTGAGGCCTTACTTAATGATGTATAAAGCTGTAATATAACCTCTGGGCTTCTGTTGCTAACACTTGGGTATAAATCCCAGTAATCTATTTGCCTTATTACGTACGCTTAGGCATTGCTGTCTTGGTTTAAGGTTGCTGCTTACCATCACCTCCAAGTCCTCTCGCAATCTGTATGGCTAAGTTCTACGTTATTTAACTTATAAGTGCTTGGGTTATGGACACCCTGAGCTTCAGAACCTTGCATTTATCTACATTGAACTGCATCTGCCACTTTTCTGACCACGAATTAAGTTTGTCTAAATCTTCCTGAAGTTCTATGACATCTATGTTTGAATCAATTATCCTACCTATCTTCGTGTCGTCGGCGAATTTGCTCATATCACTAGTAATCCCTCATCAAGGTCATTGATATATATTATAAATAACAATGGGCCTAAGACTGATCCCTGTGGAACACCACTTGTTACAAGTCCCCATTGGATTTAACCCCATTTATGCACACTCTCTGCTTCCTATTGGTGAGCCATGACTCGATCCATGACAGCACTTTTCCCCCAATGCCATGAGCTGCCACTTTTTAACAGTCTCTGGTGCGGTACTCTATCAAAAGCCTTACTAAAGTCTAAATAAACAATATCGAATTCTTTATCGTGATCAACAGCCTCAAAAGCTTTACTGAAGAAGGTTAATAAATTAGATAGGCAGGAACGGCCCTCGTGAATCCATGCTGGGTATCATTAATCAAATTATGGTTATCTAGATGGCTTCTAATAATATCAGCTATAATTGACTCTAGTAATTTGCCTACAATTGAGGTCAGGCTTATTGGGCGGTAGTTTGACGGTAGTGACTTGTCCCCTGCTTTAAAAATAGGAATTACATTAGCCATCTTCCACATATCAGACACTACACCTGTTTGAAGAGATAAATTAAAATGTTAGATATTGGTTCACAGAGTTCCATTTTGCATTCCTTAAGAACCCTTGCAAAAAGCTCATCAGGACCCGGCGAATTATTTTGTTTCAGTCGGTCAGCTGTTTCATAATCATTTCGCTAGTGACTGTGATATTACATAATTTATCTTCTTGGGCCTCTGTAAAAATTAATTACTGGGATATTATTAATGTCTTCCTGTGTGAAAACCGAGAGAAAATAATTATTAAAAATAGAGCACATATCATTCTCCTTGTCAGTAAGATGCCCAAAGTTATTTTTAAGGGGACCTATCTTATCCCTAACTTTTGTTCTATAAACCTGGAAAAATTTTTGGGTTAGTTTTTGAATCCCTAGCAACTTTAATTTCATAGTCCCGTTTAGCTTTTCTTATTCCCTTTTTAACGTCCCTCTTAATGTCAGTATACTGATTTATAAGATGACCCTCACCTCTTTTTATGCGCCTATAAATTCCTTTCTTCTGCCCTAAAAGATATTTGAGCCTATTATTCATCCATTTTGGGTCATTTCTACTTGATCTAATTTCTTTATACGGGATAAATGTTCTTTGGGCAGCCTGTATAGTGTTAAGAAAACTGTCATATTGATACCTCTCTTCTTCACCCCAGTCCACAGTTGATAAGTGTTCTCTAAGTCCATTATAATCTGCTAAGCGAAAATCTGGGACCATTACTGAATTATCCCTACTGTGGTCGCTTGAGCCGAGTTCCTCTGTAATTTCTAAATTATTAACAAGGGTTTCCTTGCTTGCCAGAACCAAGTCAAGTAGGTTATTTCCCTTGTAGGTTCTGTTACAAACTGCTTCAAAAGCAATCCTGAACTACTTCTAAAAAGTCGTTAGATTCTAAATTCCCTGTCATGAAATTCCAATCAATTGACTAAAGTTAAAGTCCCCTAGAATTACTACGTTATCGTGTCTTGTGGCCTTAACAATTTCCTCCCAAAGTAGTCTCCCTTGTTCCCTATCTAAGTTTGGAGGACGGTAAATCACGCCTAAAATCAATTTTTCACACCCTCTGAAAATTCTATCCAGACAGACTCTGTATGTGTTAATTCAGACTTTATACCGTTTTTATGCAACAATTTAAATGATCACGGACATAGAGTGCCACCCCACCCCTTTCCCGATACTTCTGTCTACTTGGAACAATTTAAAACCCTGAATGTGACATTCGGCAGTAATTCATCAGTAATGATGATAGAATCAAGCTCAGTGTCATAAGTTAGCTTTAGTGCCATTAGGATTGCAAACAACTCAGTTTGCAGTGTAGACGCCTAGTTGTTAATTCTTATGCCTAGTTCAACAGATTTATTAATGTTGGTGGCCTGGAGGGGACAGGAGCTCTAGTGGGGAAACAGGTGTAGACAAGGATAAGGACATGCAAAAAACCCAAAGTTACAAACCAGCAATACCACAGGAGATAGTAAACAAGGGATGCCCCGAGAAATAGTGAAGTTAGATTACCAGAAATAACTGATGAAGCTCCATTGTTAGCATTAGTGCTGTAGATAGAAATGAGACAGGAAAACACGCACCAGTAGGGAATACAGTCACACAAAAACCAAGGCAAACAGAAACCAGGTCTATGCAAATACTATGCACTTCGTATCTGCAGGCATGGAATATCTGGAAAACAGATGGGACGTGCAACTTGACCACCCCAGAAAATGCCGTGCCCATATGACAACAGGAAAATGCAACCTCCCTTCCTGTAAGCTTTTCCACCCTGAAATGTGTCACTCATCAGTTCAGGAAAGACAGTCCTATAACCTATATTGCCAGGCACACCACCTAAAAGGTACAAGACGACACAGAACATCCAGACCATGGGAAAACCTGGGTAGCCAAAGCCACTCCAGAGAGAGAGGTTTTTAGTGCCAGGAAGGAAAAAAGCTGGCAGGAAATGACAGAAATTGTACACCAACTTTCAGGTCCTTGTTCTATCTAGGCTGGAATATTGTTGCACATTAACTGCACCTTTCAAGGCAGGTGAAATTGCTGACCTAGAATATGTGCAGAAAACCTTCACGGCACGCATAAGAACATAAGAAAGGAGGAACACTGCAGCAGGCCTGTTGGCCTATACTACGCAGGTCCTTCACATTCCATTCCACTAACAGAATATTTGTTCAACCTAATTTTCAATGCTACCCAAGAAATAAACCACCTCAATTACTGGGAACGCTTGAAGTTCCTAGAACGCAGGCGGGAGATACATTATTATATACACGTGGAAAATTCTCGAGGGATTAGTACCAAACTTGCACACGAGAGTCACTCCCTACGAAAGCAAAAGACTCGGCAGGCGATATAACATCCCCACAATGAAAAGCAGGGTGCCACTAGCACGTTGAGAGACAACACAATAAGTGTCAGGGCCCAAGACTGTTCAACTGCCTCCCAGCATACATCAGGGGATTACAAACAAACCCCTGGCTGTCTTCAAGCAGGCACTGGACAGGCACCTAAAGTCGGTACCTGACCAGCCAGGCTGTGGTTCGTACGTTGGACTGCGTGCGGCCAGCAGTAACAGCCTGGTTGATCAGGCTCTGATCAACATGAGGCCTGGTCACAGACCGGGGCCGCAGGGGCGTTGACCCCGGGAACTCTCTCCAGGTATACTCCAGGTATACAGTCGATGGCCTCCACTCCAAAACAAAAGATATTAGTGCCAGGGAAAAAAAAACCCGCCATACCACCAGTACCACCAATCCGACGACATTCATCTTTGCAAATATACAGGGTCTAAAGTCAGCAACGAACAACAATCTGTGGATTGCTTACGGAGTCAAATGCAATGTTTGCGGTTTTCAGAGAGACCTACATAAAGGATCACTTGGACAACGATATATGGATCTCGGGCTACAACCTATACAAACAAAAACAAACAAACAAATTTTATTTCATTGCAATTTTACATAGATTTTGTAGTTACAATTATAAACTGAAGTGCAAGGAGAGCCACTGACATGCCGTGGCATTAGGGGCAGCTTAATCTAATGACTTATAGACTATGTACATAATATTAGGAAATTGAGTTTATTTTAGTTATATATTTGATTGTTCAAATTACAATATGATGATATTACACTGTTTAAATTACAATATGATGATATTATATTGTAACAAATGTTTAGGAGGATGGTAATATAATAGCAAAAATTGAGATTATCTTAAGGAAAATAACATTGAGCATTTTTGAAAGTAATTTGTAGTATGAGTATTTAGTTTAGGGTGAGTAGGTGGTAACATAATAGTAACATATTAGTAAAAATTGAAATTATCTTATAGGAAAATAATATTGAGCATTTTTGAAAGTAATTTACAGCATACATAAGGGGAGTACCAACAAACCCTGGCTGTCTTCAAGCAGGCACTGGACAGGCACCTAAAGTCGGTACCTGACCAGCCAGGCTGTGGTTCGTACGTTGGACTGCGTGCGGCCAGCAGTAACAGCCTGGTTGATCAGGCTCTGGTCCAACATGAGGCCTGGTCACAGACCGGGCCGCGGGGGCATTGACCCCTGGAATTCTCTCTAGGTAAACTCCAGGTATGAGTATTTAGTTTAGGGTGAGTAGGTGGTTTTTGAGAAGAATCTTAAAATGATTTTCAGACAAGGTTATTTTAGTATTTACTGGTAATGAATTTCAGATTCTGGGGCCCTTTATGTGCATAGAATTTTTACATAGGTTGATATGGACTCGGAGTATATCAAAAAGTGATCTGTGTCTTGTGTTGTGGTCATGGGTCCTATTAAAGTTTTTGAGGAGAATTTTGAGCAGAGGGTTTATATTAGAGTGTAGAGTTCTATGTATGTAATAGGCACAAGAATAAGTGTGAATGTCCTTTACGGTGAGTAGTTTTAGGCTTTTGAATATTGGCGGAGTATGCTGTCTAAAGTGGGAATTTGTTATCATTCTGACTGCAGCTTTTTGCTGGGTTATGAGTGGTCTAAGGTGATTTAATGTTGTTGATCCCCATGCACAGATTCCATAGGTGAGATAAGGGTAGATAAGTGAATGATATAGTGCAAGGAGAGCTGATTGAGGCACATAATAGCGTATCTTTGATAATATGCCTACTGTCTTTGAGATTTTCTTGGAAATTTGTTGTATGTGTGTTTGGAATTTAAGGCTACTGTCAAGGTGGATGCCTAGGAATTTTCCCTCTGTGAGTCTTGTGATTAGATTTTAGATTTTGCCACCGAAGTGGCTAGTTTATTGTGCACCCCATATCCATCCTGTGGACGGTAGCGCAGAGCATATGGATACACAAAAGGCCTAGGCACTAGGCCCCAAAAGGGTTAACAATTGTACATTTGGATTTATATCTACATTTCACTTATCTGTTACAAGCAAATTTAGGAAATTTGCTCAGTATAACTGGTATCCTATTCTCATTAATAAGATATCTTGACATGTCACATAGGTTATTATACTGTATATCTCTATATTCGTCGATAAGTGGACAATTAAGCACATAGTGTTCAAGACAGTGACCATATTCGTGATCACATAATTTGCATTTAGTTTGATCATCATCTGTGTGTCTCCCAAACTGCCAGAAGTACTTGTAGCCAAGCCTAAGCCTGGCCACTACAACATCAGTCAGTCTGTTCACATTGCAAGTTGCTCCATAAACATACTTATCTATGTTCATGTTATCATAGTGGGTTATAGATCTACTCAGGCTTCTAACTGCATTCCTATAGCTATAATTTTCATTATTTATTTCTCTCCTAATATTATTCCTAATGCTAGACACAGATATACCAAAGTTATATTCTACATTCTCCTTCTGGGTACTCTTCTTGGCTAACATATCAACTTTATCATGAAGGAGTAATCCAATGTGTGATGGAATCCATAGCAATTGTACATTAATTCCTTTGTCCTGGATTTTTGAGTATCTACACCTGGCTTCTCCAATGAGCATGCTGTTAGAGTCATTATATGAGTCAAGAGACTTCAGTGATGACATAGAATCAGTAATGATGATAGAATCAAGCTCAGTGTCATAAGTTTTTTATATTTTATTTAAAAAAAAAACATTACAATACATTAACTATTACATATAGAAGTATATAATAATATACAAATTTCGAAAACCCCAATATTTCACATTTAGCCTATCCATGTTCTTGGCATTACACCAATACTTCACATGCACAATAAAAGTACATAAAATAACCTGCACACGAGTCCTATCATTATCTTTATATTTTACCATCCCCACATAGGCCACACTGGCCTGCACATATAACCCTTTCGTTTTTTGTTTTTTCATAAATTTTATGGATCCAAATTTAAACACATAGAAACACTTTATCTAAAGAAACAACAAAACTGAACTAAAGTGCTCGCACTGTACATAGAAATCATATAAATTGGAAAATTCCTATAGTGTGTAGACAGAATTTAAAATACTAAGAACACCTTAAACCCAATAAGTACATCTAAAACTTCAATATTCTCAACTGAAAGCTCCAACATACAGTAACATTTAATACTGATAAAATCGCATGTACAATATATTTAGGCCACATATCACCGTATTGAGTAGCACATTTCATGCTATATGATACAATCTTTTTTACAAAACTCCATCTCACAAATAAAAGGTTCCTAAACCCTCCTAATGAATAAAACAAAACAAAACGGTGATTACAGACC
This sequence comes from Cherax destructor, assembly GCA_009830355.1. Lineage (NCBI taxonomy): Eukaryota > Metazoa > Arthropoda > Malacostraca > Decapoda > Parastacidae > Cherax > Cherax destructor. The sequence goes on from WNWK01031587.1 coordinate 10,833, forward strand.
CTATAAAGAACTGCAAAGCAAACCCCCTTTCATTAACACACACAAGTCCAAAAACACCCGGGGCAAAGCCAAAGAAGAAAGCTAAAGAAAATTGAACTCAACATAAGGGCATCCAGTAGTCTTAGGTTTGACACATAAACAATATACACATATTACAACAAACTTAAAAATACTATCTGATATGTATACACATAACACAAAATAACCTAACTAAAACAAAACATAGAAAACCCCAAAAGGGTTCAAAAGCATACAATGAAATACCTAAACCTACATCTAAATCCCTTGATAATGTGATCCAACAATAATAATGATCCAAGGCACACACACATCACGTGCAAGATCATATAACTTTCAGTAATAAGATACCCGTAACCTGGTCCCAACACCTCACGGTGATAAAATCTTCGGAACAATCCCATCCAGTTCAATATATACCTCAAAACAATAAAACTACAAATACTCTCTTAATAAAATATGAAGACTTAATGCCAAATATCTAACCATAAAAAGGTATAATAATATCAATTAACTTCAACCTTCTTGAATGGAGAACCAAAAGGGAAAAAACAAAAAACACACTTAGAGCACACACCTGGCCCCCAAGTAAGGCAAACCCCCCTTTTGAAAAAGCCCCTGAACCCCCCAAAAAAGGAGAAAGAAACAAATAAACAACCAAACCCCCCCCCATCTGAGTCACCAAACATACAGCACCAGTTCGGAACCCACATTTATCCAAGCAGGTAAAGAAACTAGATAAAGTGCAAAGGTTTGCAACAAGACTAGTCCCGGAGCTAAGGGGTATGTCCTACGAGGAGAGGTTAAGGGAAATCGACCTGACGACACTGGAGGACAGGAGAGATAGGGGGGACATGATAACGATATATAAAATACTGAGAGGAATTGACAAGGTTGACAGAGACAGAATGTTCCAAAGATGGGAAACAGCAACAAGGGGACACAGTTGGAAGTTGAAGACTCAGATGAATCACAGGGATGTTAGGAAGTATTTCTTCAGTCACAGAGTAGTCGGGAAGTGGAATAGCTTGGGAAGCGATGTAGTGGAGGCAGGTTCCATACACAGCTTTAAGAAGAGGTATGATAAAGCTCATGGCGCAGGGAGAGTGACCCAGTAGCGGCCAGTGAAGAGGCGGGGCCAGGAGCTATGTCTCGACCCCTGCAACCACAACTAGGTGAGTACAACTAGGTGAGTACATACTCATCTATGCAAAAAGATCACAGTAAACAGGTGATATCAAAATATGCAAGACAACCACTATGAAAAAATGGAGGAATTCCAAGAGCTTTCATAACTACTCACATTATCAAGGAACTATAAAAGGAAACATGACAAGGAGGCTTATAAAGGGGCAAGACTACCCCTTTATGAGTGGATGACCCCAAACCCCCCCGACAAAACACACCCCTCCCCCTACCCCATACATAAGACCCCACCAAATGATTTTCATACCTAACCCTCCAACCCCCTCACCAGAGACCAACCCCTTCCCTGTAAAACCCCAGGAACCATAGCTCAGATTTAACCCAACAACGACCCCATTGACAATTGCCTATAACCCTCAGAAAAAACCCTATCCCACACCCTCCCATACAATTCTTGGTTCCTACACTTAGTTCTATAAAATCTCGCTGCCAAAGCTCTAATCCTAGCATCACTCCTAACCTTCCTCATACTCCACGACACATAAATATAATCCAAAACCAAATACATTACCGCACGCCTCACATCCTCAGGGCATCCCACCACATCCAGACTTAAACATCGTAACACCGATAACCCCTCCCCTACACCCTGGATTATCCCTAAATACCATTCCCTCACCCTCTCAAGACCCCCACAAAAATATACAACATGGAAAGCCGTATCCCATAACCCACAGTGCTGACAATACCCATCACCCGCCAGTCCCATCACAAAAAGCTGAGCCCTAGATGCCAATATACCATGTAAAAAACGAAATCCAATCTCACATACCTTAGGAGGCAACTTTAAACGCTTAAACCAAAACCACGTAACATTCCAATCATAACACAGATAGATGTCCATACCTAAAAACCCCTTTTCTCGCCTTCCCACCTTATCTAACCTTCCTACCTTCACCTTACCAGGTGAAGGTACAACCAAAAGATACCTTAAAATTGCCTCACAAAACAACAAATTTCCTTCCTTCCACCATCTGCGAACCTCACCCATTACCCTCCCCACTCTCACTCCTCGAATCCCACCTCGCACTAGGTATTCCTGCCTAACATATATTCCCATCAAACACCTCTGCAATGGTATCAAACCTAGCCCTCCCTTCGCTACCCTAGTCATTACCACATCTTTCCCTAACCAATGCCGCCCATAACCCCATATAAACCTTAAGACCCGACCTTGCAACCTTAGAACATCGTCCTCCATGAGGGGGTCCACCGCGGCAACATACCATAGCTTACTGTATACCAAAGAATTAACAACTACAACCCTCTGCAAGAGAGTGACCTCTCCATGCTGCCACCCCCCCCCATCCTACCCAGAGCGGCATTAACCACTGCAGAGGAATTCACCTCACACGCAACACTCGCCTGAAACACACACCACATATCCTTAACCTATCCACTATTGGCCACCCATAACCATGACCCAACGCCCCCCTACCCATTCCCCCACCTCCAATAATTTTGATTTTACCCTATTCACCCGCATACCAGTGGTCGAACCAAAAAATCTCTATTATCCTATTTACATTACCTAACCCCTCCATAGTTCCTACTAAAATAGTGGTGTCGTCTACATAACCTATAATACCCATTTCTGCCACCCCATGATTACTCCCTTCCCTCACCCCTTCTGACACTAACCTAAAAAAAGGGTCCTGTAAGCATGCAAACAGGAGCTGTGACAAGGGGCACCCCTGCCGCAGCCCCCGCCCCAAATGCACCTCAGTCCCCAACCTCCGATTTACCTGTACCCTCACACGTGCTTGCTCATACAAAGTGCGGACCCAACCCACAACCTCCGCCCCAAACCCCTGCCGTAAAAGCACCACCTGCAGCATATCCCTATCAACACTGTCATATGCCTTTTCCCAGTCTAGCCCTAAAACTCCCCCAGCTCGTCTGCACTCTAAAATATCTTTGATCCTCCGATGACCCTCCCTCATACTTCTCCCCGGTACCCCATACTGACCCTCCTCTAATAAGCTCCCCAAAACTCCTTTCATTCTATTAGCAAGAATACGTGCGAATATCTTATAATCTGCACACATAAGTGTAATTGGCCTATAATCCTCAAGCGCCCCACAAGCACGAGTTTTTGGCACTAAAACTACAGTACCTATTGGCATATCCCCACCCAACCTACCTTTCAATTTCATAGCATTAAACAGCCTAACTAGTATCCCTAGCAGAACCTCCCAATGAACTATAAAAGAATCTCCAGAAATCCCATCCAGGCCAGGGGCCTTGCCCAGGGCCTGACCCTTCACTGCCTGCCAAACCTCCTCCTCAGTTATAGACCCTTCCATACTCTCTCTATCTCCAGCCCCTATCCTCTCAACTATACTGTCTAAGATTGCATCCCGGGATACTTCCTCACTTAGCCCCTGGCTCATCTTACACTCAAACCAAGCATCCGCATAATAACTCATGGCTTCCGTGGTACAAAGAATCTGCCCCTTTCGATACCCACGGCACTCCTCAGTTACCCTCAAAGACATTACCGTCATATCTCTTCTCCGGTTCTGAAAAGTACGTAACACTAACGCAGAGGGCTTATCCCCCCATAAAACTTCCTCTAAACCCCTCCGTACCCTCAGAGCATGAAAATTTTCATTCTGCAACTCCCGCAATTGTAACCGGAGATGATCAATTTCAGCTAGGGGATACCTCCCTCCACTCTCATAACAAGTCCTCAATTGCCCCTCTAAGTACCTCAACATTCCCAACCTTTGCCTAGCATCTTCCCTACCCAGTTGCCTGTAAAATTCCTGGATTGCCACTTAAGCCCGCACATTCCACCATTTCACCATATCACTAATCCCCGTCCCATCGTTCCATACTCGTCCCCAACAATCCGCAAAAATCTCCCTGTGATCCATCCCCTGCAACAACCTCACATTTAATTTCCAATATCTGGAATATATCTTCACCGCCCCTGCCCATCCCATCTCTACCAACACACCCCTATGATTGGAAAAACCAAAATCCTGACATTTTACCTCACCTACCTGAACTGCCCCAGAAACATATACCCGGTCCAACCTAGCCGCATAACCCTGTTTAATATAAGTGTGGTCCACACGCCACCCCCCCTCCCCTAACCACTTCCTCCACACTAACCGCTCTCATCACCTCCCTCAAGCTCTGCAACAAACAACCCACCCCCCGAGGTTCTACATCCCTCCCTCTAATGATGCAATTCCAATCCCTGGCAATTATCGTAACCAACGGTAAACCTCTCAACGCATAAACTAAATCATCCTGTACAAAATCATCTTTTACACAGCGATTGGAAGTCGCCGGCATATATACACCAATGAAACACACCTGTATGTCTCCCCAAACCCCGTCCACCCGTACTATCCTGCCACCCCCTCCTCCCAGGTTTTTAACTTGAAAGGGCTGGTCTCACAGATACCCACCATCACCCCACCCTTGAAATTCCCCGAACTCCCAGTATAACACTTATATCCCTTCAAACACAAATCCCTACCACACCTATAATTATGCTCTTGGAGAAAGCATACTACTGGACCACTACGACAAGGTCCTGGATGCTCTAGAAGATAAACAGAATGCAGATGTTATATACACAGATTTTGCAAAAGCCTTTGACAAGTGTGACCATGGTGTAATAGCACACAAAATGCGTGATAAAGGCATAACAGGAAAAGTTGGTAGATGGATCTATAATTTCCTAACACGTAGAACACAAAGAGTAGTAGTCAACAGAGTAAAGTCTGAGGCAGCTACTGTGAAAAGCTCTGTTCCACAAGGCACAGTACTTGCTCCCATCCTATTCCTCATCCTCATATCAGACATTGACAGGGATATAAGCCACAGTGCTGTGTCTTTCTTTGCAGATGACACCCGAATCTGTATGACAGTGTCCACCGTTGAAGACACTGCAAGACTCCAAGCAGACATAAACCAAATCTTTAAATGGGCTGCAGAAAACAATATGAAGTTCAATGATGAGAAATTTCAATTACTCAGATACGGAAAACGTGAAGAAATTAAAATCTCATCGGAGTACAAAACTAATTCCAACCACACAATAGAGCGAAAAACTAATGTCAAAGACCTGGGAGTGATCATGTCAGAGGATCTCACCTTCAAGGACCATAACAATGTAGCAATTGCATCTGCTCGAAAAATGACAGGATGGATAATGAGAACCTTCAAAACCAGGGATGCCAAGCCCATGTTGGCACTTTACAGATCGCTTGTTCTATCTAGGCTGGAATATTGCTGCACACTAACTGCACCTTTCAAGGCGGGTGAAATTGCTGACCTTGAAAATGTGCAGAGAACCTTCACCACACGCATAAGTGCGATAAACCACCTCAGCTACTGGGAACGCTTGAAGTTCCTAAACCTGTACTCTCTAGAACGCAGGCGGGAGAGATACATTATTATATACACATGGAAAATTCTCGAGGGCTTAGTACCATACTTGCACACAAAAATCACTCCGTACGAAAGCAAAAGACTCGGCAGGCGATGTAACATCCCTCCAATGAAGAGCAGGGGTGCCACTAGCACGTTGAGGTACAACACAATAAGTGTGAGAGGCCCAAGATTGTTCAACTGCCTCCCAGCATACATCAGGGGGATTACCAACAAGCCCCTGGCTGTCTTCAAGCAGGCACTGGACAGGCACCTCAAGTCGGTACCGGATCAGCCGGGCTGTGGTTCGTATGTTGGACTGCGTGCCGCCAGCAGTAACAGCCTGGTTGATCAGGCTCTGGTCCAACAGGAGGCCTGGTCACAGACCGGGCCGCGGGGGCGTTGACCCCTGGAATTCTCTCCAGGTAGACTCCAGGTAGATACATCCACATTCAACCGTCTTAACGTCACCTCAATCCATCTCTTCCAAACTTCTGCCTGGAGTCCATTAACATTTAAGTTGAGACACCTGAATAGGTCAAAAGGGGTTTGCCACTTCGGCACCCAGACCCTATCACAACTGGCACAGAGGCCCCACTTTGCGCCCTACCTCCTTTCACCCCTATCCCACTTTTCTTTCCTTGGGGCTCAACCTTCTTCCCCTTAACAACATCCCTCCAGGCCATTTTTGAAGACCTTTGACCTGGGGTTATCTCATCATCCTCAGTATCCCCACTGGGCCGCTTACGGGATACTTCCACACATTCCATATCCCCGTTACCGTCCTCCCTATGCACCTCCACCTCAGCCACCACCACAGGCACAGAGTCAACAAGATCCTCTACCGGACCAATCACGCACTCCGGACGCTCCAAACCACCAGATGAGTCCTCATCCAAGCCCAAAACACCCACCAGAGACGGGCTCCCAAGGAGGCTGTGGATGTCCTCGAACAAAGGCCTCGATAACTCAGAGGCCACCTCCAACAAGTCACCCTCCATGGCAACCTGAGAACACTCTTGCACCTCTTCCTGCGTCACTGGGGTTAAAGTCAATACGGCCTCCTCTGCAGCATCAACCGCCTCACTCCAACTCCGAGGGACATCCTCAGTATCAAGAACCCCGGCCAGATCCAACTGTACACTCGTCGTGGTTGTCTCTCTCAGGTCCGCCTCAGCACGAAAATTCCCATCATCTCGCGTCCAGTTGCCGCTCCCTGCGTTGATCACACGAAGCCGTTATATGTCCCAGGGCACAGCAGAGCCAGCACGTTCTCACCTGTCCAGCATACAAGACGTATACTTGGGTATGAAACTCTTGCATCTGGACGTATGACGGTATAGGCCTCCTCAAAGTCATTTTGAGGGAGTATGATCCTGCCAGCATGCCAGCGTAAGTTCCCTGCTGCCACCGACCTTCATTAGCGACGTGTATAGTCCCATACTGGCCGAATACTCACCAAACATCCATTTCAGCAACCTCAAATGGAAGATTCTTCACATGAATCCACGAGTAATGCGCCGACACGTCATGCATACGCACCTCCAATCCCGAATTGATGACAGTAGGCTTGTCCTGAAACTTATCCACTACTTCTTCATACACGCCAGCGGAGTTGAACTTGACGAAAAATCTGACTGCCCCGTTCAAAGAGATACCATAAATGGCCTCAGTCGGTATTCCGAAAGTGTCAAGTAGAACTAATGGCAAGATGACCTCAGCGTTATCAGGATACACAGCACCTTTAATTAAATCCACACAGACAGTGTTGACACGGCGCCGGTAGGTATCCGCCATTATGGTGAAAATAAAATTTCACCTAACCTCCACCAGGGGGACGACTGAGCTCACCCGCACACCACCAAGGCTGGGGAGCAACTGAGTGTCATAAGTTAGCTTTAGTGCCATTAGGATTGCAAACAACTCAGTTTGCAGTGTAGACGCCCAGTTGTTAATTCTTATGCCTAGTTCAACAGATTTATTATTGTTCTTAACTAGGGAGGTGGCAACCAGATCAGATGCAGCCCTGCCAGAAGACTACTGTTTAGATCCATCAGTGTATATAACTTGTGATAACTTATTACTACCAGCTAGGCGAGAAATTTCTTCTTGAGCAGTTGCTTTAACAAGTGATTTAAGGAAGGGATTACTAGCAATGAGTTTCTTGGGAGGAGCTTGCAGGTATGTGATATTAAATGAACACATCTTCCATGGAGGGGTGAAATGCTCTTGTTGCCTACAGTGATACAATTCATACAGGTTGTAAAACTTAATGTAATTGCATGTTTTCACAATCCATTTAGATCTGTGAGTATTTACTTCTAGACATTTAGTAAGATTCATTGTGACAGTGTCTGGTTCATTTCTTAACATTCTAATACCAAGTACAGTATTAATCTCAACAATCCTATCACTGATACTAGTAATACCAAGCTCCTTCCTCATATTAAGAACCTTTGTATATTTGGGACAGCCAAGAATAATTCTGAGAGCTTCATTTTGCATTAACTCCAAGGGTTGGAGAGAACTTTCTCTGGCTAATATCAACATGGGAGCAGCAGAATCAATTAAGGACCTAATATAGGCTATGTACATCATTCTCACAATTCTCACATTGGCACCATAGTTGGGGTTCTAGCCAGCAACAGCTTTAAGAGCATTTAGTCTATCTTTGCATTTTTTATTTAGTTGTGGTATAGTGGATTTGTTAAAGGGCACATCTACACCAAGATATCTGTAAGTTTTAGCGTAGCTAATGTTTTCACCCTGCAAATAGATGGGTGGGGGATGTCGTTTGCTTGTTAATATCTTTGTTGTTTTAGAGGAAGATATTATGAGGCCTAGTCGATTACAAATTGCTTGAACTTCATTAAGAACGGTACTCATCTTTTTATGCCCTGTTGTATGGATCATGATGTCATCAGCATAGCTTATAGCTATATGTTTAGGTGAGGTAGGTAGAGCATTTAGGAGAGCATTAATCAGAATATTAAATAGCATGGGGCTGAGAACTCCTCCCTGCGGTGTACCTAGGGACATTTCTTTAGACTCGCTTCTAAAGCCTTGGTAGAGGACAGAGGATACTCTGTTTGAAACTAGTTAAGGAGATCGGTCTAAATGTATCAGGCTGTTGGGGCTTAGGGATAGGCACAATGAGACTATTGGTCCAGGAAGTAGGAAGAACTCCCTCAATGTAACTGGTATTATACAGTGCCAACAAAGGATTATTAGGCACGTGCCTTAGAGTTCTGAGAATATCAGGTTTTACCATCCTCTCCAGGAGCAGTTGATCGACCTTTAGTTAATGCATTATCTAATTCATACTCTGTGAAGAGGCAATCACTCTCATCAATATTTTGGCTCATAAAATTAATCATTTCAACATTTCTTCAGAAGCACTCTCTAAGTTTTCTCTAATATGAGATGGCAGGTTTCATGCCTGGAGATTTTGGACCACTCATTTATGAGGTCATTTGCTTTTTTCAAGTGGAAAGGGATGAGCAACATTGCCAGTCTTTTTCCTGGTTATTTTATTTATACCTTTCCATGCCAGACTTAAAGGGGTAGACCTATTTAATCCACTAACGAATTGTTCCCAATCCTGTTGCCTAAGTTCTTGCTTTCTATTCCTTGCATTTGTTAGTGCAGCTTGGAATGTTCTGAGAAGGTCTGGGGTTCTACACTCACGGTATGCTTTACCAATCCTCCTAGCTGCATGTTTTAGATTGCGTAGCTGTGGGTTATTATAATATTTACATTGGTTTTTATTGTCATTTCTAGTGGAAGGTTTATGTTTTGTTTTCCTGCCAACTTGATCTGTGAGTCCAGTCTCAATAGTGGTAACTAGATCATGTGATGGGTGAACCATTGAGTGTTATATAAAGTGGAACATTTGTGGCTTTGTTTCCAAACTGTATGAAGTAGGTCTTGTCAGTATTGAGAGTAAGCTTGTTAGTCGTCATCCATGTTGATATTTTCTATAATTCGGCATTAACAGTGTTGGCCAGTATGACTGGATTTGGGTGAGAGAAGACATATGTTGTGTCATCTGCAAATAATAAGGGTTTGAGTAGTTGTGATGCAGAGTGCAGAGTGACAGAGTGAACAAGCAAAAGGGTAGGGGGGTTGGCCTGTATATCAGAGAGTCACTTATATGCTCAGAACTACTAAATGCCTCAAATGATGTTTACCTGGAGTTTACCTGGAGAGAGTTCAGGGGGTCAACGCCCCCGCGGTCCGGTCTGTGACCAGGCGTCATGGTGGATCAGAGCCTGTAGTTGAAGTTTTAGCAGTAAAGATCGAGAACCAAAACCTGGTCATTGTGGTTGTATACAAGCCTCCAGATACAACATTTCAACAATTCCAGGAGCAGCTTTTGAAAACTGACCACTGTCTGGAAAATCTTACAGCTCCTACCCCCAACAACTTGCTCCTGGGGGATTTCAACCTAAGGCACCTAAAATGGAGGAATATAGCAAATAGTGCTGTAGCAGAGATAACACCAGGAGGCAGCTCAGATGAAAACTCGCACAAACACGAAGTTTTAAATCTCTGCGCCAAATTCACCTTAAACCAGCAAATAATAGAGCCTAAGAAGATTGGAGAATACACTGGACCTCATCTTCACTAACAATGATGATCTGATACGAAATGTCACCATATCAAAAATAATATGCTCAGATCACAACATAATAGAGGTTCAGACATGTATGCGCGGGGCCCCAGTTAGTTAGTTTGATATCTTTATAATTTGCACCAATAACTCATTACAGTTGTGGCTGGGTGTAGACTAATAGATTGCTCATTGCTTTATAATTTGTTCATGAGTGCAACCATGTACAGACGTAAGTAAATTTACTTACATGATTCATTACCTTGTAACTAGTGAATTCATTACCATTGTACCTTGTTCAGCTATCAAAACTTTGGGGCCCAGTCTCTGGACCCTATATATACCTCTGTAATCTGCAAATACCTTTGTAACTTGTCATGATTGTGACCATCTGAGTTCATTACCTTTGTAACTTGCTCAGCTATCAAACTTTGAGGTCCAGTCCCTGGACCCATTATGTACCTCTGTAATCTTTTGACTACCGCCCACACGATGAGTATGGGGTGCATAATAAAGATATCAAACTAACTAACAACTATTATGCACCCCATACCCATGGTGTGGGCGGTAGTCAAAAGATTACAGAGGTACATAATGGGTCCAGGGACTGGACCCCAAAGTTTTGATAGCTGAGCAAGTTACAAAGGTAATGAACTCACAAGTTACAAAGGTAATGAACTCACAAGTAACAAAGGTAATTAACTCACAAGTTACAAAGGTAATGAACCCACAAGTTACAAAGGTAATGTACTCACAAGTTACAAAGGTAATGAACTCACAAGTCACAAAGGTAATGAACTCACAAGTTACAAAGGTAATGAATCATGCAAGTAAATTTACTTACATGGTGGCTAGCGCTCTTGCTTCACGCACGTTTAGTTTAGTTAGTTTGATATCTTTATTATGCACCCCATACCCATCCTGTGGGCGGTAGTCAAAAGATTACAGAGGTACATAATGGGTCCAGGGACTGGACCTCAAAGTTTGATAGCTGAGCAAGTTACAAAGGTAATGAACTCAGATGGTCACAATCATGACAAGTTACAAAGGTATTTGCAGATTACAGAGGTATGTATAGGGTCCAGAGACTGGGCCCCAAAGTTTTGATAGCTGAACAAGGTACAATGGTAATGAATTCACTAGTTACAAGGTAATGAATCATGTAAGTAAATTTACTTACGTCTGTACATGGTTGCACTCATGAACAAATTATAAAGCAATGAGCAATCTATTAGTCTACACCCAGCCACAACTGTAATGAGTTATTAGTGCAAATTTTAATTGCTCAGGCAATCACCCCACAAAACAACCACACAGAAATACATAGTTTTCCACTCTGTGGCATCTTAAAAAAAAAAAAAAAAAATGGGGTCCCAAAAGCAGGACGGAAAATAGGGGACTGGAGGATGAGTCTCAAAGGAAGATTGGGGCAGAGCTCAGAAAAAGGGGAAAATAAATGGGGAAGGAAGCTAAAAGGGGCTTACATGAAAATGGAGGAGAGGATAGCTGCAGAAAATAAGATAAGGGGAGAGGGTAGCTGCA
>WNWK01031588.1:0-22598 GCA_009830355.1 Cherax destructor
AGCGGTTAGGTAATTGGATCTTATTCCCGACACCCCGAAAACCACGCATAGGTGAATACTTGCGAAGCGATGCAGCTTGGCCAGCGTATAGTATCCTGTAGATTGTCCAACTCAATGTGATGTTCTGGCGTATATCCACTTTCGTTTCTTGTCGATATATAATATAACCTATTCACTGTATTTCTTTCACTTGTCACATATTTATTTCACTTTATTATCTAGGGTGACACACGTGGCAACGTCGCCTGGAGCACACTAGGCCCACTGACCCCGCCACCAAATATTTATTTCTAGTTCACTTATAAAATTATGGCTCTTCCCACACTTATGTGGCTCAGGGCAACTCGTAAATCACTTCAAGGGTTGTTCACTACCCTGACACACTTGATAACCCCTGTAGTACCCTTGTGTAGCCCTCAAAAACACTTATATTCACGGAGCCCTACAAGATGCGACTGACTGGCACGGCGTCCCTACGTGTGTGTGTATGTGCGTGTGTGTATGTTTATGTGCGTGTGTGTATATGTATGTGTGTGTGATTGATATAAGCGGGGGTGGGGGGGGGTTGTGTTTGTGTCACTCAAGTGATTCTTCGGTTCTAACCTCACCATTGGGACTGCAAATGATATTGATGTATGTTCCTCCTGCAACCAGTGTCCCTCCAGAGGTACAAACAGTACAGCATGCAGTAGTGCTGGTATGCAATCTTGACACTCTCTGTCATGTATTGCGTCGATGATGTGCTGTACACTTGTCATATGCATATTGAAAGCTGTCTGCACTGTTCAGGCATTATCGTCTGTTCATGTTAATCTGAAATAGAGATTTCAAATAGTAGGGCAGAGTGTAAGTGGCAGAGAAATGCAATTTAACCACATGGATACCAATATCCACAATGAATAGCAACCGGTGCCCCGTGGCCTGGTCACAAAAGCTCTCGCTTCACACGGTGGGGGTCCGGGTTCGATTCCCGGCGAAGGGGTAGAAACATTGGACGTGTTCCATTACACCGGTTGTCTATGTTCACCCATCAGTAAAATGGGTACCTGGGTGTTAGTCGACTGGTGTGGGTGGCATCCTGGGACAAAACTGACCTAATTTGCCCGAAATGCTCTGCATAACAAGCGGCTTTCTATATAGTAGTATGTCATTGATGTCAGCTAGGCCTGTATACCTTGTACTAGTAGTAAATGAAGATATTAATATTATATGTAAACACTGGGGATGGTAGAGCACAAGTGATGTTCTCTGGCTGCCTGACAAGCAGACATGATGCCTGGGATGCATGTTTATGCATGTAAGAAGACGGCCGCAAGCCTTTCCTTAGAGGTGTATTTAAGTTTATATATGTAATATAGAAACACACGTATTGTCAATGTCTTACGTGATGGGTTAATGTTGACTTCACATTCAGTTAGAGAATGCAGAAGATAACCTGAAACCTTTACTTTATAGAAGTAGCAAATTTATTGCTGTAATTATCTGAACTGTTTTATCTCCCTTGCGCTCTTTTCCTCTCTTTCACTTTCTTTCTCTCTCTGACTCTCTCTCTCTTTCTCTCTCTCCCCAACACAGAGGCAGTCACAGAACGGAGGAAAAAGGTGTCCAAAGAAGATGGTGAGAAGCAGGAAATGCAGAAACCCTAAGTGCAGTAAGTAAACAACTGAGCGAACCCTCCCTTGTAAACTCCCTCCCTCCCCTCCCTATCTCCCTAGCACCTTTCCTCCCTCCTTCCTTTCCCTCCTTAGTACCCTCCTTCCTTCCCACCCCTCCCTAGCACATTCCCTCCTTCCCAGCCCTCTCTAGCAGCCTTCCTTCCTTCCTCCTTCCCCTCCCTAGCCCCCTACCTCACTTCCCTCTCCCTACCTTCCTCCCTTGTTACCTTCATTCCTCCCTCCCTACCTCCTTCATTCCCTCCCTAGCTCACTGGCTCCCTTGTTCCCTCCCTAGCTCACTGGCTCCCTTGTTCCCTCCCTAGCTCACTGGCTCCCTTGTTCCCTCCCTAGCTCACTGGCTTCCTTGTTCCCTTTCTCTCTACCTCCCTTCTCTCTCATTCTGTACGTCCTTTACTTCTCTTTTTCAATCCTTTCTTTATTCCCTTCATCCTAACTTTTTCCTTCATTCCATCGCTTTCTCACTCCCGTCCCTTACCCCTTACATCTCTTCTTCACCTCTTCTCTTGCTCCCGCACTCCTCGTCCACTTTGCTCCCTCACGACATCTCTTATTCCTATATTCACAGTTTTTCTCTTACAATGTATTTCTCTACCTCTAAACTAATCACTCTGTACGCTATTTTATTCCCTCTCTCTCCCTCTCTCTCTCCCTCTCTCTCTCCCTCTCTCTCTCCCTCTCTCTCCCTCTCTCTCTCTCTCTCTCTCTCTCTCTCTCTCTCTCTCTCTCTCTCTCCCTCTCTCTCCCTCTCTCTCTCCCTCTCTCTCTCCCTCTCTCTCTCCCTCTCTCTCTCCCTGTACTTGCCTCGTGTTTTAAGTTTGCACAAAACACCGAGATGTCTTATTGAGACCATTACACACACACACACACACACACACACACACACACACACACACACACACACACACACACACACAACACACACACACACACACACACACACACATTCACTTACTCAGTGTTTCTACTTGTTCTCCAGTTAAGAAATACTCCCCAGTGTCCTCCTTTACCATGTAAATATGTTTATTTCCCCACCCTCCACACCTCCACCCAATCCTTCCCTCTAAACAACGTGGTCCAAACTACATCCCTTCCTTTTCCCTAAAAATAATCATGGTCCTTCTCCAACCCCGATCTGTAGTGTCCCTGACATCGTGACTGCTGTGAGAGACCCTTGGTGAAGCATCAGCAAGACTTCTTGTGTGTTTCTTAGAGGGAGGGAGACCATGCTGCAACGGAAGGTCTGTGAGTCCAACATAATGAACCACAAACACCTGTACCAGACACTTGTACCAGACACCTGTGATAGACAACTGTACCAGACATCTGTTCTAGACAACTGTACCAGATCCCCTGTACCAGACACCTGCTCCACCACAAGAAGGGCGTCTGTCAAGCAAATGTGTCACATTTTCTGTTTTAATGTTCGTAAAAAAAAATGAAATAGACAGCATATGGAGAAAATTATTTTTTGATAATTTCCCTGCGGTGACTAAAACTAATTCTCTACTTTTATATAAGGGAAGATTTCGTTCTCTTAAAATCAGTCCTCTGGCACAATTCACTCTTTAATTAGAATCGAAAAAGAAACATGTGATATATTGTTTTCCTTTTATAAACATCCGAGAACTCTGAGGGGAAAAAAATGAACAAAATCTGAATTTGTTTTCTAATGGTCCATAAAAAGAAAAAAAAGATACACTGCTGTCGAGACAGCAATATTACGAGTAGCAGCAGTATCAGTAACAGCAGTAAAGCAGCAGCTTCAGCTGTAACAGCAGCAGCATCAGGGGTGGTAGTGTGTATGTGGCTCAGCAAGAGAGCTCCAGCATGCAGTTTTATATACAGTATTGGTAGAGAATCCCTCTCTGTTTACACTGATGTATTCTAGTTGTTAGAAGGTCAAGTGCATGTATGTTAGTTGCATTCCTGCATGATGGTAGACCTGAAGGTTAGTTCTACCTCACATACAATAGATGCTAAGTACATGCATGGATTTTTTTATGTGAAAAAAAAGCAGTTGAACTGTAATTAATTGCTTCTGTCTTGTTAATGTACACTAATATAAAAATGAAGACAAATATAGAGGGAAGAATCTTAAATCATATTTTATTTTCGTTGTACAGAATACAGGATTAATATTATATCCACAAAAAACTAAATCCGTATGGGTAATATCACTCATGTTAGAAAACAATATTAGACATACTAGTGTGGCATACAATGTTTTATTTTCAACCAATAATTAAATATATTTAGCAGTATATTCATAAAAACAGTGTTGAGCCCATGTGGGTCATTCAGTGCTAAAGCAGTAAGTTGAGAAATTTATCCCAGGAGCTAGAGTATAACACCCGTCAACACAGCCATCTTAACACACATAGGTACAAACTAAAAGTCACTGTTTCACCAATAAGAAACATAACTAATAATGTTTGAAATACAAAAAATGGGTTTTAGATCATTTTTTCTATGCTTTGTTTATCCCTATTATTCAATTTTTTGTAGAAATATTTGTATATTTTCAATTATTTTAAATTGTATAAAATAAATGAAAAAATAATGTTTAAATGATGAAAAGTGAGAAAAATATAGGAATATAACTTTAACACAAAACTGAGAAATATAAAAATGTGTATTTAAAATATTCTTAATGAGTTTTAATATTGCCACTTGAAACGCCAAATTAAAAGAAATAATAACTAAATCAAAGCTACAACTCACAGTCTTAAAAAAAAAATGCACAAGACTCTCAAAACTGTCTACATAGCCCAACAGAAACAATCAAATACTCAGTGTTCAGTGTTCAAAATGTTCCTGTAAAAATATAAAGGCATATTCTTTCTTCCAGTGCTGTAGTTTCTATATTATTGACATTATAAAATGTTTTTATTGATTTTTTTTTTTTTTTGCAAATGATACTTTTTTATTTGTATTTTTTTATTTGTATGACTTGCTTGATTGCTGGCTTAAATAGCTTGGCCATATTTTTTGTGATTTTACTCGCTTGTTCTTATTTCTTATTGTTATTTTTGTGTTTGGCGAAGCAAATTATTTAGAAATAAAAGCCTTGTTATGAATTGATGTTTGCCTTGTAACCTCTGATGCCTTACTGACGGACCTGTAACCAACCTTCCATGCATTACTTATTGACGTACGACACTTCCTTATAAAAAATTAATGATGAAATTAAAGTATTTTATAAAAATAAATATTTAAATAACGGAAGCTTTAAAAATAATAATAATAATAATAATAATAATAATAATAATAATAATAATAATAATAATAATAATAATAATAATAATAATAATAATAATAATAATAATAATAATAATAATAATAATTCAAAATACTTTGGATACAAAAGGCATTACTTCTCTGAATAACAACACTGAATCCCTGGAACAAGAAACTGCTCTAGTATTCCTAATTCCCCTAATGAATTTATTGACCAACTTTTTCAGATATTTGTGTCTGTATTTTTACCATATGTTGAGAGTTATCCAACCTAGTGCGATTAATCTGAAAGATGTGCGCGGGGACTTTGCATTTTTTCTTTTATTTGAAGCTAGCAATGTCACCTGCTTCCAGACTTGTCTTATAGAAATAAGTATCTGCCATTTCAGACGTAACATGTGTAGCCCCATGTTATAGAGTACGTTGTTGAAACTGCCCTTTGTGCTGGGTAGTACGTGGGCAGTGGCCTGACTTTTATTGAGGATAACAATAACCTCCTCATGTTTTGCATTCTTTCTATCTGATATACGGCAGATAAGAACAGCGACAAGGGTTCTGAGGTGAAAAACCAATAGGAAAACCCGAACATGAGGAATTCTCATAGTCAGGAATCAAACTCCGTCCCTTGCACACTCTCAAGCTTTGTTCAGGTAATATATTCCACCATGACGAACAACAAAATATGATTGTTTTTCTAAGGAATGCTGATCCATTTAGGGTGCAAGAATATCTTGCTTCACGATTCATTCGATTAAGTTAAGATCAGGAATAACAGAATCTGAGACAATGTAGAAGAGTCTCCGCCTTTCCCATATATTTGTACGTCAGTACTGGCAATGACTAATTCATACAAGTCAGGTTAAAAAAAGAGAACTGGTCAGTTAATATAGCCTGGAGGTGCAGAAGAAAAGGGAAGATTTTGAGAGGTGTTAACTGTTCAGAGGGTAAGACTGTTACAGAGGGCATAGTAGGAAAGTTTGGAGGACCAGTGGTGAATAACACTGAGGATATTGCTGTGTCTGGTCAGGGTAACTTCTCCTCAATAAAGATACGTGTGTGATAAACATGTCTTACTCATTAACACTAGGGATTTTAACTTAATTATTCTTAGAAACAGATTTGATAGTCTGTTATAGATATAAAAAGAAAAAAAAAAGTGTACAAAATATGACTAAAGTGTTCAAGGAAATAGTTTGCTAGACTGTATTGGTTGATGAAAGGTTGAAGGGTAAATTTCTGGAAGTACACATGTATTTAGAGGAACATTATTTAGTAGAAGCTACAAAAACAACAGATGAAGATGGAGGGCAAGGAAAATGCTATTAATGCTAAAAGAAGGGATATGGTATTGATTTAAGAATGCACTTCAGAGGTTTATAGCTATAGGAGGATGGGTGAAGGTGGGAGGAATGATTTGTGGAATAATGAAAAAAAAAAGGTGGTAATGAGAAACGTGAAAATTTTGTCTGTGTAAAACGCTACGTTTTGCCATGTGGAAGACATCTTTCTTTGACCGGATCGATAAACTTCTCTGAGAATCTCATTCTTCCTTAGCTTATTTACATTTTCTGCCTTCACTTCCAAACAGAATCGCATTTTCTGTTGTCTATGTAAGCAGGCTTCCTGGGCTAAAACTGTCATTTAGTTTTACTTGAGAGGAATCAGCTGACATAAAAAACTCGGAAAGATGTTCAAATGGACAGCTGTAGGGAAAAGGCAGGTGTCGTAGTAGTATGGTTAACTTGTAAATTAAGATGTTTTTGTGACATTCATTAATATCATTGCATGGCCAAGATGCTTGGTAGAAAAATCCTGGTAATGCATGTAAGCAACATTTAGACTAAAGATAGTTTGTTTATCCATTCAATCAATCATTATAACACACCATCTATTCGATAACTAGCCGATACCACGACTTAAAGAACAATAGTTGTTTAAACATTAAGAAATCCCATCCTATCGTTAGCGGTTGCTTTCCCTATTGTTTATCCTGGTACGGGTTAGAGTGCCACATCACAAAAACTGTGTGCGAATGGTGTCCTGTTTAGGCATATGATTTGTGATTCGGGTTATCTTGGACTCCTGGAGGGTGAATGTTAAATATCTCCGTTGCCCAGACGATATCCAACACTTGCCCAATAGTAGAAGAGACAGATACTTACTGGTTTTCTTCTAACGCAGCATATTAACATGCACGGAAACAGTACCAATCATTTAGTTCTACTAAAGGTGTCGTGTTCTTGTAGCTTTAATTAAGAGAGCGATGTACTTGTCTAATAGAAATTCCTTCCATTCATCCTTCCATTTATTTAACAATGTCTATGTGCTTAACACTGGAAGGACTCAAGCCAGTTATTGTGTATAGAGTAAGCCGGGATGATGACCCAATTGAACCTCTAAACTCAACTGATCTATACTCAGCATCCCAGAAATTAATCTGCCCTGGATGTTTGTGCAGGAGAATCTACAAAAGCTTAGACCAGGTGGCTTAACCAGTGCTGAAAAATTTTTGGTGAGACGTATTGCTGGATGACTGTCGACAGGAATGAGAAAGAACTTCTAAAGAAAACCATCTAGATGGTTACATGCATATTTTCTATATGAAGGGTGAAGTTCAAAATAAAAAATTCTGCATCGGAAGGTACCAGAAGTCACGAAAATCAGGAGAGCCTTCCTGTATATGCTGTCAGAGCTGGTTCCTCTGAGACTTAGTTTCGGATGTTCTTAGGCATCTGACATAATTTCGTTAAGAACTAATAAAATTGGAACAACTCTAAACTTATGTTAGTGGAAAATACACTTACTCATTATTATCAGTTTGACTTTCCCTTGTTAAACTCGAGGACATGAATGCAATGTTTTTAGAGTGTAGTGACGATAGTCGATAATTATACCTCGAGACCACGACTTATGTCACTGGTATAAAGAAATTTATAGCAAAGAAGAACCTTTTATCTTAAAGACTTCACCCGCTAGGGGCTTTATCTTGCACAAGGAATACCCAACATCTGGATCTGGGGGTCAGGTCACGGTCATTTGTTATTTTTATGTTGATTATGATAAAATGTACGATTCCAGTTAATGATGTGGGAATAAGTGTTGCGGTGTATCACGTATGTGTTGCGTGTGTCATCCATTTATACTTGCGCTTTTACTAGTCTCATTTGCATATATTGGGCTGTGTCGCTTATATATATATATATATATATATATATATATATATATATATATATAAAGGATCACACCCTTCATAAGGGATACTGAAAACTCTAGCAGTGAATGTGTACTTTCTGAGGTGAAGAATCTTGGTAAAACCTTTCGTGTTTTGGTGTAAAGCACTGCAGTGCTCATGTTAGCTTTCTGGGGAAAGCTAACATGGAACTAGTAGGAAGAATCTGTTGGTGGTGGTGTTTTCTTTCTTGTTGGAGATCCTTAGATCTTTGTTTTGTAGGAATGAATGATTTGTTAAGGAAATTTTAAAGTCGAACAAGCGTTTTCTATGCATGTTTAATCGTCTAGAAGAAATCTCCTACTGTAGATACTGAGGGCACGAAAAAAAAAGTCAATTATTACTCCTCTTTGTCTCAAAGACCGTGGTGTGAATAGTAGTGAATAAACTCATCTTAGAGGGTGAGCTTCCTGCAAACTTTCAACTTAAGACCAACACTGACGAGAAGGATACTGAGAAAGAGCAGAAGCACTGTTCTCCTCTTATTAAAGTGTGTAATTTTAATTTATTTTATTATAGACAAATTTAGCATGGAAATGGGTTGTACACTCAGTGCAGTCGAAGACAACATTTATTTAGAACTTCTGGAAAGAAATTGTTTTGGGACATCATTCCGGCTTCATTACAAAGATGTGATATGTCAAAGATATCTTGATCATTGTATCAAGACGATTTGATCTTAGTAAATTTAAGGACAAGCCCAACGATAATGAGCTTTCATTTCAGATTACTTCAGAAAAGGAAAAAGATGACTCTGCCATTCCGAGATGCTCTCATCAAATATGGTGACTTTAAGGTTTACAGAAGGTTCACCAACACAGCTCACTTGATCCTTTACTATTTACCCCTCAAATTCGGAATAAATAAAAAAAGAGAAGTATCTATAAGCACAATCTGAAACGCTGAATAGCTAAAAGGTGGGTCTTCTTTGCTATAAGAGTCTTTATATGACCATCTGTCTGCTGACAGCCACGTATCCACATACACAAATAACCCGCATGGGTTATTTGTGTATGTGGATCGAGGGGGCCGTTGTTGACGGTATGGGTATGTGTGTGGTAAACAAACAAGTTGCTGCACAGGGGTTGAAAACAGCAGATATTACCAGCATACTTCAGGGAGATGTTTAAAACACATTTTTCAACATACAGTTGATAATAAAGGCAATGAAACCGGTCAACAAAGAGTCAGTAGAGGGCAGCGAGTGACTAGAGTCAGTAGAGGGCAGCGAGTGACTAGAGTCAGTAGAGGGCAGCGAGTGACTAGCTCCTTTAAAGTTTATTGTACTAATAGTAGGAGTGTAAGAAATAAGACAGATGAGCTAAGATTAATGGCATGTGCAGGAAGCATAGGGTCGACAGGAATGGTGGTGGAGTGGCGATGTTTGTCAGAGATAATTTAAATTGTTGCGCTAGACAAGACAAGACATAAAATTAGAAGCGTCGGACACAGAATCTGTTTGGCTAAAGTTTCACGATGGCCATGAAAATCTAATCTTGGATGTGATTTACAGGCCCCCAAATCTTTATTCCGAAACGTCTCGCCTACATAGTACACTTCTTCAGTCGAGTAAAGAAGGCTGGGCAGAAACTTTTTATGACTATGTTCAATTATAATACATAAATAATAAAGAACAAAAAAAACTTCTAGGGGGCGAAATTCATAAGGCATCTAGATACGAAAATGTGTTAATGGGAGATTTTAACCTTAGACAAATTGATTGGAACAATTTGACAGGAAATCTTGAGTCTAGTGACTTTCTTGAGATGACTCAGGATTGCTTTTTTAAACAGTTTGTGATGAAGCCAACTAGAGGAAATAACCTGCTTGACTTGCCAACTAGGAATCACTAATTAATAATCTTGAGGTTAATGATGAGTTTGGGGAAACGATCACAAATCCCTCAGATTTAATATATCGTGGAATTACCCTAATAACTACAATCAAGTCTCTAGTCCTGACTTCAGCTTGGCCGATTTCATAGGACTGAGAAATTACCTCGGTGGGTTGAACTGGAATGACCTGACTATGGGTCATTTTTCAGAGCATTGTTCTAACTGCTCAGACTACTTATGTTCCAAATAGGGAAATCATATCAAACAAAAATGAACTAAAATGATAAACAATAGACTACAGAATCTCATTGGTCAAAAGAAAGACATTTAGAGGCGAATCAAAAGAGGAGAGATGAAAGATACTGTGTATATGGACTTCAGTAAGACTTATGATAGAGTTCCACCTGGGAGGCTATTGAGAAAAGTCGAGACACACGGAATAGGAGAAAATGTTTTCCTCGATAGAGGCGTGGCTGACAGATAGAGGCGTGGCTGACAGATAGAGGCGTGGCTGACAGATAGGCAACAGAGAGTTTGCATCAACGGGGAAAAATCAGAGTGGGGGAGCGTAACAAGCGGTTGTTCACAATTTACATAAACGACGTAGATGAGGGTATAAATAGCGATATATACAAGTTTGCCGATGACACCAAAATAGGCCGTCGAATTCATTCTGACGAGGACACTAGACTGGTGTAGTGGTGGGAGAAGTGGCAGATGCAGTTTAGCATAGACAAATGCAAGGTTCTAAGCGTTGGAAAGGAAAATAACCATGACACTTATAAACTAAATGATGTAGGTCTTAATATTACTGATTGCGAAAAGGATTTGGGAGTTCTGGATAGCAGTAATCTGAAACCAAGATAGCAGTGCATAAGTTTTCGCAATAAAGCGAATATAATTTTTGGTTTCATATCAAGAAGTAAAAATAAAATGAGTCGTCAGGTTGTTCTTCAACTTTATATATCGTTGGTTAGGCCTCATTTAGATTATGCTGCACAGTTCTGGTCATCGTATTACAGGATGGATATGAAAATTAGACACATGTGCGACATCTGGGTATATCTTTATTGTAACGTTGCTCACAGTCTAGAGTGGCTAACTTGCAACAGACAAAATTGAAAGTTGCATATCGTTATGTGAGGAAGAGGGATAGCATTGTGCTTGCTTGACTACTATCCACAGATGATAAATCAATCTTTTTCCATGGTCAAAACACAGAGTAAAATTTATTGTTCCTTCAGACTTCATCTCTGTAAAAGCTCAACACATTTATCTGTTTCTCATAAGACAGAAAATGATGAAGTGTGAATAAAGTCAGTTATATAAGCAGGAAGCAGATGATTTCTCTAACAGAGTCTCAGCAGCAAAACTGCAACCGAAGCACCGAGTCTTTTCATGAATGAGAAACATTACAGAATGATTCTCACTGAAACTACTCCATTCAATAATTACACTGACAATATATACATACATATATACATACATATATATATATATATATATATATATATATATATATATATATATATATATATATATATATATATATTATTACATAATATGGTACAAAGATTTAAGAGATACATTGTTGATATAAAGATGGCATATACAGTACACGAGGTGTGAGAGATGCATGTATAGTACATATTGTTACATGTTTGTCACTGATTATAATGCGAAAATCTCATCCAGCTCCTCTGAGCTGGGGCGCGTGTCCAGAATACAGCATGCATTACCCTCTGAACAGCAGCGCTGAGTCGCTGGAACAGAAAACTAGCTGCCCTGAGATCCCTAGTTACCCTGTTGAGTCTTTTGCCCAGCTCCTTGAGGAACTTAGATGCACTCTTTCCCCATGAGCAAAGGGTCTATATATATATATATATATATATATATATATATATATATATATATATATATATATATATATGCTATACAACCACAACCACAGGGGAAGTTGAGTGATAGCTCTAGGCTTTTGGAGCTTGCAATGTTGCAGAAAAGAGTAGGAAGTCCAGGTAGATTCGTTTAGCTCTAGCTCTTGCTAGAACCGTTTCCCTCAGAACTCAGATCCCACAACACTTAACTAGACCTCCACAGCTGTCAACTAGCCACCACAGCATTCAATCAGCCTCAACAGCACTCAACTAGATCCCCCACAACATTCAGCTAGTCCCCCGTAGCCCTGTGAAAAAAGTAGCGCAGCGGTAGTGAAGCGTAGAGCAGTGTTGACACGCTGGATCTCTCCTGCCATCACCAACAACACACAGCATGGACGTTCAGGTCGCACAACTCAAAATAACTCGCTTACAATACAAATAAACTAGCACTCACAGCGTTCAACCAGCCCACACAACACTCATCTAGCCCATGCAACACTCAACTATCCCATACAACATTCAAATAAATTAGACACATTTACAACATCTGGGTATCTTTATTTTAGACGTTTCGCCATCCAGTGGCTTCATCAATACAAATTCTAGGACATAATTTGAAGACAGTAGAACTATATACAAAAGATGAGGTAATCAGTCCCTCGGCCTTGGAGTTGGTGTGTTCAGCACCGTAGTTGTGGAGATTCTGAAGAACAGGGAAGGAGGCTGGCGCTTAAATAGGCGTCAGCTGATAGGGACGGGTAGCAGACGAGGGCATAGTCACTGGTAGTCGGGATTCCCCAGTGGAAGTAGGTCATACCCAAGGGATGGGTTAGAGGACATCTACAAAACCTTCTTCACGGCTTCTACAACTACCACTAACCCATCCCTTGGGTATGACCTACTTCCACTGGGGAATCCCGACTACCAGTGACTATGCCCTCGTCTGCTACCCGACCTTCTCAGCTGACGCCTATTTAAGCGCCAGCCTCCTTGCCAGTTCTTCAGAATCTCCACACCTACGGTGCTGTTCACACCAACTTCAAGGCTGAGGGACTGATTACCTCATCTTTTGTATATAGTTCTACTGTCTTCAAGTTTTGTCCTAGAATCTGTATTGATAAAGCCACTGGATGGCGAAAAGTCTATAATAAAGATACCCAGATGTTACACATGTGTCTAATTTTCATCTTGTCGTTATTCAATACCATTCATGAACAACATTCAACTAGCTCATACAACACTCAACAATCCCCCAAATTATTCAACTAGCTCTCAAAACTTTCTGCCAAGCCCCACAGCACTAAACTAGCCGACACAGCTATCAACTAGTCTCCACAACATTCACAGCATTCAGCTAGCCCCCAGAGCACTCAAATAGCCTCCATAATCCTCGACTAGCCTCCCTAGCACTCATCTAGCCTCCACATCCCTCAGACTCCTCGAATAGCCCCCAAGAGCCCTCCAGCAGGTGTGACTAACTATTCTCCCTGCTACAGATGAGGGCTACAAGGGTCTTGAGAGCCTGAGCCTACACCGAGAGATGCCAGAACCAGCCCAGCCCCAGGTCTACCAACCCGAGCCCTACCAGCCCGAGGTCTACCAGCCCTACCAGGCTGCGGGGTTGGCCCGCTACGACCGTGACGAGGATTATATAGCCCCAGCCCTTTTCAACCCGCCCTTTCCTGTACCGCCCGCCCACACCCACTCAGCCACCCACGCCCATTCACCCTCCCAGGCCCAATCACCTGCCCACACCCAATCCCCCGCCCACTCCGACAACGTTAATTCTGCTTCGTCTGTGCCTGGTGGAGCCACAGCGACGGATTACGACTTTGACGACGGTGCCAAGGTACTCATAAACGTCTTGAATCCGGATTAATACGGATTTACATGGTATTTTTTTATTCCTAATCTTTTGATTTAGCTCAGGGGCTCATTTCTGTACCCTGTGCTGGCTGAACATTGTATGGGGTATTTTAAGACTGTTCTGTTTCCTGCTATTGGGGTACGTCCTTCTCACTGACTTCGCTATTTTAACAGTCTTTGCTCTCTGGACCAACTAGTTCTACATGCCCTCAACAATTCTGTACGTCTGTGAAGATCAAAGATGAAAAGGAATGTAACTCTTCCCTATATAAATGGTCTTTGCTCTCTGGCCACTCTGATATCGTCCAAAAAGTTCTTGATGATCTCAGCAATCTGTGATGACCTCAACAATCTGTGATGACTTCAGCACTCTGAGATGACCTCAGCAATCTGTGAAGGTCAAAAGTGACTGGGAATCGAACTCTATACTTCTCTTTCTTTGTTCATGTTTCACCATTTCCCTTTTTCTGATTATCGCAGGCCAAGACACAATGATATTGTACATCCACCACTTCCCACGCCATGCTCAGACTTTCGAGAAAAGTTTTCCTGTTTTTTCTCTTCCAATTTCATAAACTTGGCAAACTTCCATGCCAAGTTCCAGCACTCTGGCTTTCCTAAAATTCCAGTCTACAAAATCTTAATTACGCCCTCCGTCCTCTAGGTATCGTATTTGCATTTCAGCAAACCCAAACACTTCGTAGTAATCAAGTTCAAACTTATCCTCCAGTTACGGAAGTTTCCGGCGTCTACTCCATGCCCTGGTCCTCCTCTATAATACTTAGGTGAAATAGGACTCTCTCTCTTTCTGATAGACTTGAAGAACACGAAAGAGATATTCGCTCTGCCTGGCACAAATATTAAGGATTTACATTTATTTTACAGAGGAACTCCTTAATGACTTGAATGTTGGAGGGTGAATGGGGACTTATCTCATCCATCCCCACTGTTTTCCCCATGACAAACGGAGTGTTTGATGGATGAATGGGGACCTCCTTTATCCCTCCTAGCTGTCTCCGGTATGATAGGTGAAGTATGTGATGGGTGAGTGGGGACCTTCCTCACCCATTAGGCACTAACAGCGTCTCCCCCATGACAGGTGGAGTGCGTAATGGGTGAGTGGGGACCTTGGTCACCGTGCACTCACTCGTGTGGACCAGAGGCTCTGCAACAGCGGTCCAGAAACATCATCGTGCAACCTCGCAACGGCGGTGTCCTGTGTGGTGACCGTTACGAACGTCGCTACTGTACTCTCCCACCGTGCCCCCACCCCAGGTACGTCACCCCACCCCAGGTACGTCACCCCTACCCCAGGTACGTCACCCCTACCCAGGTACGTCACCCTACCCAGTCGTCCCACCCCAGATACATCACCTCCCACCCCAGGTACGTCACCCCTACCCCAGGTACGTCACCCCTATCGCAGGTACGTCACCCCTACCCCAGGTACGTCACCCCTACCCCAGGTACGTCACCCCTACCCCAGGTACGTCACCCCACCCCAGGTACGTCACTCCCACCCCAGATACATCACCTCCCACCCCAGGTACGTCACCCCACCCCAGGTACATCACACCACCCCAGGTACGTCACCCCTACCCCAGGTACGTCACCCCACCCCAGGTACGTCACTCCCACCCCAGATACGTCACCCCCACTCCAGGTACATCACCCCCACCCCAGGTACGTCATCCCAACCCAGGTACGTCACCCCACCCCAGGTACATCACCCCCACCCCAGATACGTCACCCCCACCCCAGGTACGTCACCCCTCCCCACGTACGTAACCCCCACCCCAAGTGCGTCACCCTCACCCCAGGTACTTCACCCTTACTTCAGGTACGTCACCCACACCCCAGGTACGTCACCTCCCCCAAGTACGTCACCCCTCCTATGCCCCTCACCAGATACGTCACCCTCCTATGAGCCCACCCCAGGTACGTCACTCCTCCTGTACCCCCACCCAGCTACGTCACCCCTCCAAACACCCCAGGCACTGCCCCCAGTGATGGAATATAACAGGGAAACACAGCTGACTTTGGTTCCCACTCTGTAATTATCACATAGAATAGTGTAGCAGCACACTGCTGATGTATCCAATTTCATGAAAGCACATTGCAGACTATTCAACAATCATTGCTCTTCTTGCAAAATATTGGCATAAAAATTTATTGACTATTCATTTTCCAGATGGGTTTTTAAATTAAAGTGGTACTTAAAAGGTTTTTCAATGTAGTCCTTGAATTATTGTGGTTTATAAATCAGAATTAACCTTCAGTTAAGAATGATCCCTAAATCAAAGTGGTCCCTAAATCAAAGTGGTCAGTAAATCAAAGTGGTCCTTAAATCAGTGTGGTCTCTGAATCGATATGGTCTCTAAAACAAAGTGGTCCTTAAATCAATGTGGTCCCTAACTCTATGTGGTCCTTAAATCAGTGTTGTCCCTAAATCAAAGTGGTAGCTAAATCTATGCGGTCCCTAAATCAATGTAGTCTCTTAATCATAGCTGTCCCTAAACCAAGGTGGCCTCTAAATCAGTGAGGTCACTAAATCAATGTGGTCCATAAAACAAAATGATCCATAAATCAATGTGGTTCTTAATATATTGGAACAAACCACTTATGTAATGAACTATAACTCTTTGTTTATGTTTTCTTTGTTTATATTTGTAGGTAGAGCAACAGAGCTTGACTCATAACGTCCAGTCATCACTGTTTTGTTTGCATTGTTTGTCTTCTAGATTATGACTGTTTTTATGTCGCCTTTTTCAATGTTGGACAAGCTAACCGAACTGCTATAAAAATAGATCTTTCATTTTTTTGCATCGATGTGGGTATATATATATATATATTCTTTCAACAAATCGGCCGTTTCCCATCAAGGCGGGGTGGCTAAAGAGAAAAACAAAAGTTTCTCTTTTTAACTTTAGTAATATATACAGGAGATGGGGTTATATATATATATATATATATATATATATATATATATATATATATATATATATATATATATATATATATATATATAATATATAATATATTAATATATTTGTGTGTTTGTGTGTACTCACCTATTTTTACTCACCTATTTGTGGTTGCAGGGGTCGACTCATAGCTCTTGGCCCCGCTTCTTCACTGATTGCTACTAGGTCCTCTCTCTCCCTGCTCCATGAGCTTTATCAAACCTCGTCTTAAAACTATGTATGGTTCCTGCCTCCACTACGTCACTTTCTAGGCTATTCCACTTCCTGACAACTCTGTGACTGAAGAAATACTTCCTAACATCCCTTTGACTCATAGGAGTCTTCAACTTCCAACTGTGTCCCCTTGTTTCTGTGTCCCATCTCTGGAACATCTTGTCTCTGTCCACCTTATCTATTCCTCGCAGTATTTTATGTGTATGTGTGTATGTGTGTATGTGTGCGTGTACTCACCTAGTTGTACTCGCCTAGTTGTGGTTGCAGGGGTCGAGTCATAGCTCCTGGCCCCACTTCTTCACTGGCCGCTACTGGGTCACTCTCCCTGCGCCATGAGCTTTATCATACCTCTTCTTAAAGCTATGTATGGAACCTGCCTCCACTACATCACTTCCCAAACTATTCCACTTCCTGACAACTCTGTGACTGAAGAAATACTTCCTAACATCTCTGATTCATCTGAGTCTTCAACTTCCAACTGTGTCCCCTTGTTGCTGTGTCCCATCTCTGGAACATTCTGTCTTTGTCCATCTTGTCAATTCCTCTCAGTATCTTTTATGTTGTTATCATGTCCCCCCTATCTCTCCTGTCCTCCAGTGTCGTCAGGTCGATTTCCCTTAACCTCTCCTCGTAGGACATACCCCTTAGCTCCGGGATTAGTCTTGTTGCAAACCTTTGCACACTCTCTAGCTTCTTTACGTGCTTGGCTAGGTGCGGGTTCCAAACTGGTGCTGCATACTCCAGTATGGGCCTAACGTACACAGTGTACAGGGTCCTGAACGATTCTTTAAAGATGTCGGAATGCTGTTCTTAGGTTTGCTAGGCGCCCATATGCTACAGCAGTTATTTGGTTGATGTGCGCCTCAGGAGATGTGCCTGGTGTTATACTCACCCCAAGATCTTTTTCCTTGATTGAGGTTGTAGTCTCTGGCCCCCCCTAGACTGTACTCCGTCTGCGGTCTTCTTTGTCCTTCCCCAATCTTCATGACTTTGCACTTGGTGGGGTTGAACTTCAGGAGCCAATTGCTGGACCAGGCTTGCAGCCTGTCCAGATCCCTTTGTAGTTCTGCCTGGTCCTCGTCCGATTGAATTCTTCTCATCAACTTCACATCATCTGCAAACAGGGACACTTCGGAGTTTATTCCTTAAGTCATATCGTTCACAAATACCAGAAACAGCACTGGTCCTAGGACTGACCCCTGTGGAACCCCACTCGTCACCGGCGCCCACTCTGACACCTCGCCACGAACCATGACTCGCTGCTGTCTTCCTGACAGGTATTCCCTGATCCATTGTAGTGCCTTCCCTGTTACCCCTGCCTGGTCCTCCAGCTTCTGCACTAATCTCTCATGTGGAACTGTGTCAAACGCCTTCTTACAATCCAAGAATATGCAATCTACCCACCCCTCTCTCTCTTGTCTTATTGCTGTCACCCTGTCATAGAACTCCAGTAGGTTTGTGACACAGGATTTACCGTCCCTGAAACCGTGTTAGCCGTCGTTGATAAGCTCATTCCTTTCTAGGTGTGTGTGTGTGTACTCAACTAATTGTATTCTCCTAATTGTGGTTGCAGGGGTCGAGACTCGGCTCCTGGCCCCGCCTCTTCACTGATCTCTGGGTCCCCTCTGTCCCTGCTCCATGAGCTTTATCATACCTCGTCTTAAAGCTATGTATGGTTCCTGCCTCCACTACATCACTTGCTAGACTGTTCCACTTCCTGACTATATGGCTGAAGAAATACTTCCTAACATCCTTTTGACTCGTCTGAGTCTTCAACTTCCAATTGTGATCCTTTGTTTCTATGTTCCCTCTCTGGAACATCCTGTCTCTATCCACTTTGTCTATTCCACGCAGTATTTTGTACGTCATTATCTTCTCTCCTAACCTTTCTTCGTAGGACATTCCCCTTAGCTCTGGAACTATAACCTTGTTGCGAACCTTTGCACTCTCAAATTTCTTGAAGTGCTTGACCAGGTATGGGTTCCAAACTGGTGCTGCATACTCTAGTATGGGCCTGACGTACATGGGGTACAGTGTCTTGAACGATTAATGTGAAGGTATTACGAGTGGGCAAAGTATAGAGTGCTTTTTAACTCGTAATATAGATCATTATTCCTTCGTTGTTTTGTATCAAATAGGAAATAGAAACTTCAAACAAAAATCGATTTAATTTAATTAAACTAGAATTAGCTTTTGTTTGATAAGTATGCTATAAATCTATATGTATATAAATTAATGAAGCACTGTTTAAGGTTCCTTTAAGTTTCTAAGGAAGTTAACACAGTATTCTTGAACACTGAACTTTCAGTATTAGTGAAGTACAATAAGAAAATACTACAATGCACGATAAACACAAATACGGTTTCTGTAAGGCCGTCTTTTCAAAGATAATTCACTGGGGTATCACTCAGTAGAACAGTTCTGGCTAACACAGTAAAGACAATCAAAATCCAATGATCAAGTGGCTGCTTATTCCCACGTCCAGGCTAGATACAAGCCTCTAGCTTAATAGTGTGAGAATGGCTACAATATCCATAGTCAGAGAATAGTTGCTCTCTCTGCTAAGTCAAGTGAGACACTGCCTAGACAAATCCTAGTGCACAACAAGTCACGTCGGATCAGGTGATATAACTAACCATTTGGCGCCAACTTGTGACGTCACGACCAACCATGCGTGAACTGCGTACTGGCAATTACATGCTTTACATATACCCTCAGCCAGATATATTAAATATATACCGTAGTGGTAAAATAATACCGAGTTATGATGAAGGTTGAATAGGATAATACCAAGATCCAGTAGCTTCGATTTAGCTAATAACGAAGATACTAGCAAGGGCGTATTATCAAAGAGATGAAATATATACAAGATATCATGACAGAAGGCTATACTCAGACTCGGTTCAGTCTTGCATTTCAAGAAGAACCAAGGCTGGTTCCTCCTTAGGAAAATTACCAAGAATAGAAAAAGACAAAAATAACAAAAAATAAGCACTTTATTGAATAGAAAGATTTATGAAATAATAAAAACTTAAACAGCAAACAAACCCTATCGTGAATAAAAATGAAAAATATAAATAGACAAATAAGATTACGTTGCAACAGCTAATTTTTACAGATGGACTGGGACGTGTTGATGTTCTTGACACATAAGCTGATACACTTCTCTGAACTCCTTGCTGGTATTCACTTAATCGATGACGGTGGCAACAACCACTTGTTTTGACGGATGTGACAGATGTTTTCCAAAACTCGTATGTTGACCAAGAGTCAGGGACTCAGGTGGGGTCCGCAGGTGACTCAGGTGGGGTCCGCAGGTGACTCAGGTGGGGTCCGCAGGTGACTCAGGTGGGGTCCGCAGGTGACTCAGGTGGCTGTGGTTGGCGACAGTGTTACTGCAGATGTGGGCAGTATAAAAGTTGATGATTCAGTCTCAGAACTCTTGTGAGACGGTTCCTTCAATCTCCCTCAGCGTTGTGCCAGGTGGCTCTAACTGGTACATACGGCTATAAAATGGAGAAAGACAAAATTACTCACCATTCTGATACACAGTCTTATAATAGGCATAAGGCCTTCCAAAAGAAATGGCGAGACAAAATTATGCTAGTCAATACAAGGCAAGGGCAGAGCCACATTAAGTACTCCAAAAAAATGATGAGTTAAGCTCACACACTAACGAGTGAAGCTCGTAATAAAATATTAACGAGTGAGTCTCGTAACATAAAATAAGACAGAAGTAGCTGTGAAGACTTACAGTGGAGACGGGAGTAGTCAGTCAAGTGATTATACCCTTGGCCGGAGTCTAGCATGTCACCTCTCTCTGGGTGGAAGAAGGAAGGGGGGTACAGCTGGAGCTAGATACTTACCCCACCTCAACGAGCAGACTACCACTACTAGCACTTATACAGACATTCACACTTCCATCACTCCTATCTATGGACTTTTCCCTCACAATTCCTTACTAAGGTATCGGAACGCTATTCTCAGGTTTGCCAGTCGCCCATATGCTGCAGCAGTTATCTGGTTGATGTGTGCTTCCAGAGACGTGCTTGGTGTACTCACCTAATTGTGGTTGCAGGGGTCGAGACTCAGCTACTGGCCCCGCCTCTTTGCTGTCCACTACTGGGTCTCTGCTCTCCCTGCTCCATGAGCTTTATCATACCTTGTCTTAAAACTATGTATGGTTCCTGCCTCCACTATATCTTTCTCTAGACTATTCCACTTCCTGACTACTCTGTGGCTAAATAAATGCTTCCTAACATCCCTTTGACTCATCTGAGTCTTCAGCTTCCAGTTGTGTCCCCTTGTTTCTGTGTTCCCTCTCTGGAACATCCTGTCACTGTCTACCTTGTCGATTCCCCCCAGTATTTTGTATGTCGTTCTCATGTCTCCTCTGACCCTTCTTTCCTCCAGTGTTGATTAGTCCTATTTCCTTTAACCTTTCTTCATAGGACAGACCCCTGAGATGTGGAACTAACCTGGTCGCAAACCTTTGCACTTTCTCTAGTTTCTTTACGTGCTTGACCAGGTGTGGGTTCCAGACTGGTGCTGCATATTCTAGTATGGGCCTGACGTACACGGTGTACAGTGTCTTGAACAATTCCTTGTTAAGGTAACGGAACGCTAATCTTAGGTTTGCCAGTCGCCCATATGCTGCCGCGGTTATCTAGTTGATGTGTGTTTCCGGAGACGTGCTTGGCGTTATACTCACCCCAAGGTCTTTCTCCTTTGATGAGGTTTGTAGCCTTTGTCCACCTAGCCTGTACTCTGTCAGCGGTCTTCTTTGCCCTTCTCCGATCCTCATGACTTTGCATTTGGTGGGGTTAAATTCGAGAAGCCAGTTGCTAGACCAGATGTCAAGCTTGTCCAGGTCTCTTTGAAGTCCTGCTTGGTCTTCATCCGATGTGATTCTCCTCATTAATTTCACATCATCTGCGAACAGAGACGCTTCTGAGTCTATCGCGCCCGTCATGTCATTCACATATACCAAGAATAGCACTGGTCCTAGGACTGACCCCTGCGGTACACCGCTCGTCACCGGCGCCCACTGTGATACCTTATCACGCACCATGACCCATTGTTGCCTCCCTGTGAGGTATTCCCTGATCCATTCCAGTGCCCTTCCTGTTATACACGCTTGGTCTTCCAACTTCTTTACTAATCTCTTATGAGGAACTGTGTCGAAGGCCTTCCTGCAGCCCAGGAAAATGCAGTCAACCCACCCTTTTCTTTCTTGCCTTACCTCTGTTACTTTATCATAGAACTCCAGGAGGTTTGTTACACAGGATTTGCCTTCCCTGAATCCGTGCTGTCTGTCGTTGATTATCCTGTTCTGCTCCAGGTGCTCCACCATTCTTTTCCTGATGATTTTCTCTAGGACTTTGCACACTATACATGTGACACTGGTCTATAGTTTAGTGCCTCTTTTCTGTCTCCTTTTTTAAAGATGGGGACTACGTTGGCCTTTTTCCATATCTCAGGTAGCTGCCCAGTTTCAAGGGATGTGTTGAATATTATGGTAAGCTCCTTCCCGAAGGACCCACGGGAGATATTGTCGGACCACCACCACATCGCCTTTGAGGTGTGGATACTTTGAGTAACTGCTTCACCTCCCTCAGTTGTGTGTATGCCCTCCAGCACTTGATACATCCCTTGTTGGTGACGCACCCCATCCTGTC
>WNWK01031589.1:0-22598 GCA_009830355.1 Cherax destructor
AGCCCTAGAATATGAGGTAAATAGGCTGAAGTGAATTACAGGACTATTGCCCAGAGGAGACATACTGAATGAGGAGCCCAATGGAAAGGAGGGCTGACCTACACTAAGGCCCTATCAGTTCACCAAGCAGGGCCGAGGAATGAGAGCTGTTGGGAGCATGGATAACAGTAAAGGAGGGAGGAGAAGGTGAAGAGGGGGGATAGGTCCCATGTAGAGGCATGACCATGCCACCAAAAGTTACAGGAAAAAATAAGGAAAACAATGGCCATGCACAAATGAGACCTGGAGATAAAGAGGGAAAGGCACTGGGAGGAGGAGAGGGAGAAGTCAGTGTTTATTCATGGGTTTCAGGAAAGATGGCAGAAAGAAAAGCAGGAGATTGAAAACATCAAAGAAATAGGCGAGGAGGACATGACTGAGATAGTAAATTTTCAGAGAATAAGGGGGTACTTCAAGGGGAGAAATCAGCCAGTCAAATTGATTTTTAAGACAGAAACACTGTGGAACAGGATTCTGCAAGAGAAACCATGGCTGAAGGAATCATCAACATAAAGGGTGTTCCTAGACCGAGACAGAACAAGAACAGAGGACAGCAGCTGAGGAGATGACACAGAAACGAGGGGCTAGGAAGAAGACAAGGACAGAGTCAGTAGAGGAAAACCAGAGCACGGCAGAGCAACAAGCGCAAATACACACAGAACCACCCCCTGAACCCCACAACCAAACACGCCATCACAACACAAACCACAATCCACATTTACAGCCGCAACCCCTCATTGCTGTAGAATCCCCAGCACTCTGCCGGTCCCCCCCCCCTCACAGACCCCCCAAAACACAGTGTTGGAAAACTGAAGGCATGGTACACAAAACTGATGGAATAACGAATAAGTGGGAGGAGTGACACAAGAAAGATTCAAAGAGGCATTACCGGACATCATAGCCCTCACAGAAACGAGGCTCACAGGAATAAGAACATATGCCATCTTTCCAATGGGATATCAGATCCTGAGGAAAGACAGAGGGAACAGAGGGGATGGAGAAGTGGCACTGCTCATCAAACAATGGAATTTTGATGAGCTGGGACAGGAGACAGAGGAGAAGCACGAGACTACAGAATAGGAACACTTCAGTCTGGAAGTACCAAGTTGGTAATTGCAGCGTGTATAATGAGGGCCCTTTGATTTGAACTTTGTATAAAAAGGGGTTTAGTTATAGGTAATACATATTTTAAAAAAAGAGGATAAATGTATACAAGCGTAATGACAGTAGTTTGTTGGACTACATATTGGTAGATAAAAGACTGTTGAGTAGACTTAGGATTCATGTTTAAAGAGGGCCCAGATATATCAGATCACTTTTTGTTGTAGCTAAGTGAGAGAAAAAGGTAGATGGGATACAAGGAAAAAGAAGCAGCAAGTAAAAAGGGTGAAGGTATATAAATTTAAAAGGGGGAGGCAGTAGATGGGCTAGTGAGGTAAAGGCAATTGGGTCGAAGATGTATGGGGTAGGTTTAAGAATGTAGTGTTTGAGTGTACAGCAGAAGTTTGTGGTTACAGGAAAGTTGGTGCGGCAGGGAAGAAGAGCGAGGATATAGTTTTGGAGTGGTTGGTTCTATTTTTAATAAATGTATGGAAGAGGGTAAGGTACCAGGGATTGGAGAGACGTGCATATTTTCCTTGAATAAAGGCAAAGGGGACAAAAGGAGTGCAAAAATTATAGGGAATAAGTCTGTTGAGTATACCTGGAAATGTATGGTAGAGTCATTATTGAAAGAATTAAGAGTAAGACGGAAGTAGGATAGCAGATGAACAAGGAGGCTTTAGGAAGGGGGGGGTTGTAGACCAAGTGTTTACAGTGAAACATACGTGAACAGAAATTAGATAAGGCTGAAGAGTTTTTGTGGTATTTATGGATTTGGAAAAGGCATATGACAGGGTGGAAGGGGGCAATGTGTCAGATGTTGCAGGTGAATGGTATAGGAGGTAGGTTCTGAAAGCAGTGAAGATTTTTACGAGGATAGTGAGGCCCCAGGTTAGAGTATGTAGGAGGGAGATTATTTCCCAGTAAAAGTAGGCCTTAGACAAGGATGTGTGATGTCACTGAGGTTTTCAATATATTTATAGATGGGGTTTAAGAGAAGTGAATGCGAGGGACTTGGCAAGGTGTGGGTCGAAAGAAAAGAATCAAACACAAAGTGGAGTTGTCCGTTTTTTGAACTGGGGAGATTTTGAAGTTGCAGAGGTTGGTAGATGAATTTGGTAGGGTATGTATAAGAAGAAAATAAAAGTGAATATTGGAAAGAGCAAGGTGATGAGGATAACAAAAAGATAAGGTGACAGACTGGATATCAGATTGGAGGGAGAGTATGGAGGAGGTGAATGTATTCAGATATTTAGGAGGGACTGTCAACAGATGGGTCTATGAAGGATGAGGTGAATCATATAATTGATGGTGGAAAAGGGTGGTGGTACTTAGGAGTCTGTGAGACAAAGAACTTTATCCATGGAAGCAAGGGTTTATGAGGTATATTATACCAACACTTTTATATGCGTGTGAAGCATGGGTGATGAATGTTGAAACAATGAGAAGGCTGGAGGCAGTATAGATGTCATGTCTGAGGTCAATGTGTTGTGTGAATGTAATGCAGGGAATTCATAGTTTGGAAATTAGAGGAGGTGCGGACTACCAAAACTATTATCCAGAGGGTTGAGGGGGGGGTTGTGGGTTCGAACATGAGAGAGAATGGGGAAAAAAACAGAATGACTTCGAGTGTATAAATCTGTAGTGGAGGGGAAAGGGAGGTTGGGGTCGACCTAGAAAGGTTGGAGAGAGGGGAAAGGATTTTGTGGAAAGGCTTGACTTCCAAGAAGCATGCGTGAGCGTATTTGATAGGAGTGAATTTAGACAAAAAGGTTTTTAATACTTGACATGCTATTGGAGTGTGAGCAAAGTGCATTTCGGCGGGATTCAGGGGAAAACCCACAGGCCGGACTTGAGTCCTAGATGGGAAGTATGTGTCTGCACTTGGGAGGGGGGTTAATGTTGCAGTTTTATAACTGTAGTGTAAAGTTCCCCTCTGGCAAGACAGTGATGGAGTAAATGATGATGAAAGTTTTTCTTTTTTGGGCCACCCTGCTTGGTGGGAATCGGCCGATATGAATAATAATAAAAAAAAATAACCCACCAAAGAACGGGAGGCCAAGGAAAGTGTGATAGAGTAATAGAGCGATGGTGTACTCTGGCTTAAGTGGCCAGAAGGGCTCATGCAAGCAGGGCAAAGCTGTTGATTATGGGGGGACTTCACTCACAAGGAAATCGACTGGGAGAACCTGGAGTCCTGGGGGCCCAGAAACGGATGGCTAAGATGATGGAGGTGGTACTGGAAAACTTCATGTACCAACACGTAATGACACTACCAGATACAGAGGAGAGGATGGACAAGCAAGACTGGACCTAGTATTTACCTTGAGTAGTGAGGATATCACATACGAAAGACCCCTCGGGGCCATTGACCACGTGGTTCTGAGCTTCGAATACATTGTAGAGTTACAAGTGGAGGGGAAGCAGGAAGGGCAGGACGAAAGAAGCCAAGCTACAAGAGGGGACTACACAGGCATGAAGAATTTCCTACACTGGGTTCAGTGGGACAGAGAACTGGCAGGGAAGTCAGTAAATGAGATGATGGAATATGTGGCAACAATATGCAAGGAAGCTGAGGAGAGCTTTGTACCCAAGGGTAATAGAAATAACGAGAAAGCCAGGATGAACTCGTGGTTCACCCGAAGGTCTAGAAGCCAAAACTAAGTGTGCTAGAGAATGGAAGTAGTATAGAAGGCAAAGGACCCAGGAGAAAAAGGAGAGCAGTCGCAGAGCCAGAAATGAATATGCAAAAGTAAGAAAGGAGGCCCAACGACAATACGAAAATGACATAGCAGTGAAAGCCAAATCAGGCCCGAAACTGTTGTACAGCCACATCAGGAGGAAAACAACTGTCAAGTAACAGGTAATCAGGCTGAGGAAGGGGGGAGGGGAGATCACAAGAAACGACTGCAAAATATGTGAGGAGCTCAACATGAGAATCAAAGAAGTGTTCACAGAGGAGACAGAAGGGACTCCAGAAAGACGAAATGTAGTCCCAATTTTTACAAAAGGAGACAGACATGAGGCATTAAACTACAGACCAGTGTCACTGACATGCATAGTATGCAAAGTCATGGAGAAGATTATCAGGAGAAGAGTGGTGGAGCACCTAGAAAGGAATGAGCTTATCAACGACAGCCAGCACGGTTTCAGAGACGAGGTGACAGCAGTAAGACAAGAGAGAGAGAGAGAGGTGGGTAGATTACGTTTTCTTGGACTGTAAGAAGACGTTTGACACAGTTCCACACAAGAGATTAATGCAAAAGCTAATGAGAAGAATTCAATCGGACGAGGATCAGGCAGTACTGCAAAGGGATCTAGACAGGCTGCAGGCCTGGTCCAGCAACTGGCTCCTGAAGTTCAACCCCACCAAGTGCAGTCATGAAGATTGGGGAAGGGCAAAGAAGGCCGCAGACGGAGTACAGTCTAAGGGACCGGAGATTACAATGCTCACTCAAGGAAAAGGATCTTGGGGTGAGTATAACACCGAGCACATCTCCTGAGGCGCACATCAACCAAATAACTGCTGCAGCATATGGCCGCCTAGCAATCCTAAGAATACCATTCCGACATCTCAATTCGGAATCGTTCAGGACCCTGTGCACCGTGTACATTAGGCTCATATTGGAGTATGCAGCACCAGTTTGGAACCCACAACTATCCAAGCACGAAAGGAAACTAGAGAAAGTGCAAACGTTTGCAGCAAGACTAATCCCGGAGCTAAGGGGCATGT
Source organism: Cherax destructor (assembly GCA_009830355.1). Lineage (NCBI taxonomy): Eukaryota > Metazoa > Arthropoda > Malacostraca > Decapoda > Parastacidae > Cherax > Cherax destructor. The sequence goes on from WNWK01031589.1 coordinate 4,874, forward strand.
CCTTCAAGGAGAGGTTATGGGAAATCGACCTGACGACAATGGAAGACAGGAGAGATAGGGGGATATGATAACGACATATAAAATACTGAGAGGAATCGACAAGGTGGACAGAGACAGGATGCTCCAGAGATGGGACACAGCAACAAGAGATCACAGTTGGAAGATGAAGACTCAGATAAATCAGTGATGTTAGGAAGTATTTCTTCAGTCACAGAGTTGTCAGGTACTGGAATAGTCTGGGAAGTGATGTAGTGGAGGCAGGATCCATACATAGCATTAAGAGGAGGTATGAAAAAGCTCATGGATCAGGAAGAGTGACTTTGTAGTGACCAGTGAAGAGGCGGGGCCAGGAGCTGTGACTTTACCCCTGCAACCACAACTAGGTGAGTACATCTAAGTGAGTACAACTAGGTGAGTACTGTACCGACTACACAGTCACACAAGCTGCAGGCACTTCTTCAGCATGATGAGTTCCCACAACGCCTCACTCGTTGGCACCACCATGTCATGCTGCCAGTTGAGTAAACCCTGCTGTAACTACCCTGGCATGACTGTTCTGCAACACAGTTCCTAGTCGAGACCACTATCCAGCAGTAGTGATGTTTCCTGACGTGTTCCATCGTCTGTGGGTCCAATCCCAGGATGGCGCATTTCCTCCTGGACGAGTTCCTGCATGCAGTGACACCTTGCCATGGCTGACTATATTGTCCACACCATTTTTAGCACACAATCCTTTTTTTCTACCCCTCTATTATAAAGTTTATGTTTGTTTATTGTTTGTAATGTTTTGTCATTGTTTCCTAGCATCCCACCGGCGCCCTGTTCCTCGTGACAGAATTTTATCCACAATTTGTTACCGTCAGGACGACTATACGTAGCGTCCTTGAGCGCTGTAACCCCTGTCATGTCGCCTAAGCCTGGTGATATCATCTGGTGGGTTTAGTTCTATTCTAGACCTGTGTACATGAGACGCTCCATCCCTCTCACTTTCGCACCAGACACACTTCCAGCAAGGCGTACTCTCCTAACTCTCTCTAGGTCATCAGCCTATCAGGGGTAGCAACCATCCCAGTAAACCAAAGAGTTATTATCACCCCACAAGAAAGATGTCCCGTGACTTGGTTGGTAATGCACTCAGCTCACACACTGAGTGTCCGTGGATCGATCCCCGGCGAGGATGGAAATGTTGGGCATGTTTCATTACACGTGCTGTCCTTGTTCACCAAGCAATAAGTAGGTACCTGGTTGTTAATCGACCGTTGTGGGTCGCACCTCGGGGGGTGGTGGTATACCTTAGATAGGGCTGAGCTTTGAAATGACCTGAGGTATACCTTTGAAGAGTTTCGAGAATTTCATTACTCTCTGAGCCCGGTCATGGGCCAGGCTCGTTTGGTGCTTGCCTGGTCAACCAAGCTGTTGCTGCTGGAGGCCCGCTGATCCACATATCCATCACAGCCTAGCTGATATGGCACCTTGTGAAGATACTTATCCAGATTCCTCTTGAAGGCTTCTACACTTGTTCCAGCCTTGTTTCTGATATCTTCTGGTAAGTGTTCTCTTATTGTCCCCACCGCACCCTTGCTCTTCATTGGGTTTATTTTGCACTTCCTCCTATATCTCTCACTCCAGTATGTTATTATGGCAGTGTGCAGATTTGGGTCCAGGCCCTCGAGTACTTTCCAGGTATATATTATCACGTATCTCTCTCTCTCTCCCCGCTCCATTGACTACATGTTCAAGACTTGCAGGCGTTTCCAGTAATTTTGGTGCTTTACTGTCTCTACGTGAGCCGTAAACGATCTCTGTATTTGTTCCAGCTCTGGTATTTCTCCAGCTCTGAACGGGGCCGTCAGCACTAAGCAATATTCTAAATGAGAGAGCACTAGCTATTTGAAGTGTGTCACCATTGGCATTATTTCCCTTCTTTTGAAAGTTCTCAATACACACCCTGCCTTCCTCCTGGCTGTCGTGATCTTTGTCTTATGTTCTTTATAAGAAAGGTCAACTGACATAATTATTCTCAAGTCTTTTACGTGTTCCTTTCGTTCTATTTGGTGACCCTCTTGAGTTTTGTATACAGTGTTCCTTTTGAGTTCTTCATTCTTTCCATACCTAAGCAGCTGAAACTTATCACCATTGAACGTCATGTTGTTCTCCACTGCCCACTGGAAGACCCTGCTTATGTCTTCTTGTAATTTTTCAGTGTCCTCTACCGTAGTGACTTTCATGCTTATTTTAGTGTCATCTGCAAATGATGATACAAAAGTGTGCCGGGTGTTTTTATCTATGTTTGCTATGAGGATGAGAAACAACAGAGGTGCCAGGACAGTGCCTTCGGAAACTGAGCTTTTTACCTCGCTGATGCTGGATCTTGTTCTGTTTACTACTACTTTCTGTGTTCTGTGTGCTAGGAATCCCAAAATACATCTGCCTACCTTCCCCGTAATGCCCATGGCTATCATTTTGTGCGTTATCATTCCAGGTAGGATAACAGTTCTTACCTGTAAAATTGCTTTGTGTATAAAGAAAATATATTTTGAATATAAATAACCTTTCTTCCACTCTGATATTCAATCTTTCATTACCTATTTTTTTTTGGTTACTCCTCATCACGTTGTTCTTTTCTATATTCACTTTTAATTTCCATCTTTTACACACACTCCCAAATTTGTCCACCAGCCGTGCAAATTGTCATCATTTGGCCACCCAGCTCTTGACGGGTGCGGGTGTGCTGTTCCCTGGGCTGCCACCTAGCGGTGATCAACGACAACTTCATTTTCTGTAAACATGGCGACGGCGAGCAGACGCAGGATTAACACAGTCTGTATAGATATGGTGACTGGGGCTTTGCAACCGGCTACTGCGGCTACAGTTCTGCCAAACATATTAAGAGACGTTTATGGTTTGGAGACTGCAGATTTGTATGGTGTGGCGCTCAACGGCGTTAATAGAGTCTTTGTAAAACTCTTAACGGCTGAGGTGTACGAAAGGACTGTCGACCGCCATCAAGACAGAGTCTATACGGTACATTCTGGCCTACAAGTACGACTGAAGGACGTGTCGCATACTTACACTTGGATCAGGGTTAAGAATGTGCCGTTTGAATCGGACTCGGTGGACATCAGCCAAGTATTTGGAGCTTACGGCATTGTGCATGCTGCCATGACCGGGAAGTGGAGCGAGGGTCCGATGGTGGGCATTTTTGAGGGGACATACTCACTGAAAATGACATTACGCAGGCCGATTCCATCTTACGTCGTACTGCCAGAATTTAGGACTCAGCTATATGTGACGTACATGGGACAGCGAAGGACCTGCAGGTTGTGCGGGGCATACGAGCATGTGGCTGCTGACTGCATGCGGAGGACGGACAACGGGTGGATACTGGACGACGAGACCTGGAAGTAAGGACGCACGAGGTTGTGCAGGATCCGGTGGACGCTAAGGAGGCCAGAACTAGATTATGGAGCGAGATTGTTGATGGATCGCAGGTGTGTCATACGTTGCCAAAGGTGTCTGTACAGGAGGCTGCTGCTGGTGGCGAGATGCACCCAGGCAATGGTGAGGATTCCCCTTTGGAGGAGGTATTACGGGAGATATTGGACGACCCGTTGCCAGTACTTAGTGTGGAGGCATGTGAAGGTTTGGATGCGGCAGTGAGTGTGGTGGATGAGTTGGTGAGTAGCAGTGTTGAGCAGCAGTCTTTAGTCAGAGAGCATGTATCGGTTGAGGTGCATCGGCAAGAGAGCGACGAGAGGGATGATAGTATGGAAGCGGTGCCTGGATCGAGGAAGTGGTCGGGCACAGTGAGTGATAGTGAAGATGTATTGACCCCAGCACAGAGGACAGGTAAAAAGTCGATGGTGGAGGTGGCGAGAAAGGACCTGGGAGTTTTGCATGATAGAGAAAAGGTCAAGGGTGGGAGGCAGTTGAGTAAAACAGGAAGTAAAGGGAAGGCGGTCTCGCAGCCTCCACCGCGGCCTTAGGGCAAACCCTCACAATTGTTTTCAAGTGTCTAACATTAAACGTAAATGGTCTGCGGGAGGAAATTAAAAGGGCATGGGTAGAATGCACATTCAGGAGGTATGGTGTGAATGTAGTCTTTTTACAAGAACATAATTTTCGGTGTGGAAGCGAGTTGCAGTTGAAGGGATATAAGGTGTATGCTGGTTCATCGGGGAAATTAAAGGGTGGGGTGGCGGTAGCAGTCGCAGAATCTAGCCCTTTTAAATTATATGCTTAGGAAGAGTGTGGGGAGGGGTCGGATAGTGAGGGTAGAGGGGGAGTGGGGTGGAGTGCGGGTATGTTTCATGGGTGTATACATGCCGGCAGAACATTCAAGGAAGGTGAAGGTGGAATTTGTAAGGGATGTAAGGATATATGCTTTCAGGGGTTTACCTGGGGTGTCGATAGTTGGGGGGGATTTTAACTGCATAATTCGGGAGAGGGATGTTGAGCCTAGGGGAGGCGGGTGTGTGTTGGTTGAACTGAGGGATTTATTAAGAAGTGCGGGGTTGGGGGATGTAGTTGGGGTAGGGGGTTCCGGGGAGCATACTTTTGTTAGGAGGGGTTATGGGGCTAGGTTAGATAGGATTTATGTTTCCGGGTCTGTTGTGGTGGGTAGGATTAGTTATTTGGATGTGGGTTTTTCTGATCACAAGGGGAGGGGTTGGCTGAGGTAGATTGGTCAGGAGTAGCTAAGTGGTATAGGGGATATTGGAAATTGAATGTTAGGTTGTTATCGGGTGAGGATAAAAGGGTTGAGTTTGCGGGATGGTGGGGTAGGTTATGGGAACGAGGGCGTCGGGAGGAAGATTTGGTGGGTTGGTGGGTGTCGGTGGGAAAACCACGCATACGAATGTTTTATCAGAGATTGGGAAAGGAGGAGGCGGAATGGCGATATGGAATGCAACGATATTTAGAAGGCCTGCTACAGAGTTGTTATGTAAGAGGGAATATGCAGTTACGGGAGATTAGGGAATTGAAGAATAGGTTGATAGAAATACAGAATGAGAGGTTTGGGGCGTGTAGGATGAAGGCGGGTATAGATGATGTTTTGTGGGGGGATAAACCCTCAAAATATGTGTTAGGTCAATGTAGAGTGCGTAGGGAGAGAAGGACAATGGAATATGTGGAAGTAGAGGAAAGTGCAGATGGTTATGAGCCGGGAATGAATATTAGAGGAACAGAGGCGATAGGGGTGTACGTGGACAAGTGGTTTCAGAGGTACCTGAGTAGTGTGGATGTGGAGTTGAAGGCTTGTAATATTCTTACAGAGGGTATTGTGGGGAGGTTAGAGGAGGGGAATAGGGAGGGTATGGGGAGGGTGTAATCAGCGAAGAGGAGGTATGGGAGGCAGTGAGTGGGCTTAGTAAAGGCAAAGCTCCTGGAATAGATGGGTTGGCAAATGAGTTTTATAGGGAACACTGGGATAGTATGAGGTTGTGTGGTGGAAGTGATGAATCGGATGAAGAGGGATAGGAGGATGGGGAAAGGGATGGGGATGGGTGTAATGGTCTTGGTGAAAAAGGGAAAGGTAGGTAATATGTTGAGTAATTACAGGCCACTGATGCTCATGAATGCAGACTATAAGATCTTTGCAAAAATATTGGGAAATAGATTGAAAAGGGTGCTTGAGAAGGTGATTTCAGGGGGGCAGGGGGGGATCCCGGGTAGAGGGGTGCTTAAGGGACATGAGAGGATTAAGGGGTTTTAGATAGTGGTAGGGGGAGGCATCTTAGCTTTGGACTGGAAAGGGCGTATGACAGTGTGGAACGTGAGGTGTTGTTTGAGGTGATGAGGAGACAGGGTTTCGGGGAGGAGGTAGTGGATTAGGTTTGGGCATTATATGTAGGTGCTTGCATTAGAATACAGGTGAATGGCAGGCTTGGGGGTGTGGTGGAGATGGATAGGGGTCGGCGACAGGGTTGTCCCCTGTCGCAGATTCTCTTTGCATGCGTGCAAGATCCATTCTATAGATTAGTGGACGGTGGGGTACAGGGAGGGGGGGGCGGCGGGATAGAGGGTGTCGTGGGATATGTTGATGACACCACGGTGCTATTAGGGAATGTGGTTGGTTTGGAGACGGTTCGGAGGTGTTTACGGACTTTTTGCGAAGCCACTAGGATGAGTGTGAATGGTGCGAAGTCGAAAATGTTGGAGGTAGGATCCTGGGTGGGGGGGAGCTTGGGTCAGGGGTATGGGTGGTTCGTGGTGGATAGCATCACTATCTGTGGAATTGTATACATGAGGGATAGGAATCAGACGAGAGAGGTGAATTCAGGTCGAGTGGTGCAAAGGGCTAGGTTGTGTATGTCTGCATGGAGGCCGAGTGATCTCACTTTATGACAGAGGGTACTTGCTGTCAACACATTGGTCTACAGTAGGATTTGGTATGTTGCTGGCGTGTACCCACTGTTGCAGGTGGATGTGAAAGAGCTGGAGTGTAGAGTATTCAAGTATATCTGGGCGTATGGGAGGAATTGGTTGCGGAAGGAAATCGTTAGGAACGAGGTAGGGAGGGGTGGTTTGGGTTTAATTTGGTTGGAGCGAAGACTGGTGTGTTTGTATGTGAGACGGTGCATGGTGAGGAGAGGGGGCTTGGGGGGAAAGGAAGAGGGTGGGGTGGGGGGCGTATTGAGGGAGGTGAGTGAATGGTGGGGGGGAAAGGATTTAGATTACTGTAGGGATTTGTTGAGGAATTTATTGGTAATTAAGGAACCGCATAAATTGAAGGTGAATGGGATGATGGGTCTTGGTGCGGAGGCTAAGATAGTAGAGGGTGCGGCGGTTTTTCCAGTATATGATTGGGTTCGGATATGGAGGGGTTTTGGAGGACTTAGGTTACGTGCAAGAGATCGGGAACAGATGTACAGATTTTTACATGGGGCGGTAGCATCCAGGGCGGTATTATTCAGTATGGGGTTGGTACAGGAAAGCAGGTGTGAGAGGTGTGGTATGGAAATAAATGGTATAAAATACCGACACAATGGAAAAATAAACACATAAGCAGTATAATGTGATCCTTATTGACAACTTTGCCCACGCAGTGGCTTTATCGAGTCACTGATAAAGCCCACTGCGTGGGCAAACGTTGTCAATAAAGGATCACATTATACTGCTTATGTGTTTATTTTTCCATCGAGAGGTGTGGTATGTTGGAAACCGTCTTGCATGTGATATATTTCTGTGAAGCTTTGGGGCCGGTGCAGGAGTGGATGGGGGGGTGGTATGCAAACTTGGGGGAGGGGGGATACAGTTGTTGAGGGCACTGTACCTGGACTTGGGAGGAGTGGATGGCAGGGTTAGGAGAGGCCTAATGTATTGTTTGGTTGATTTTGTGTGTGGGTCATGGAGACTGAGGGAGGTGGGAATAAGGGAAAGAATTAGGGCATTGGCTGCGGTAATGTACCGTACAAAATGTAGAAACAGGCAGGTGTATGGGAGGGATTGGGATAAGGATTTTAGTTCGGCTTATAGGAATTTCCGGGTGGGAGAGTTATTAATGGGGGTTGTAGGGATTTAAGGGGGCTTGGCTCTGCGACTTGCTTGGGAATGTATGATTGTGGCTTTGGTATGGCCAGAATGTTGCTTGTGATTGACTGAAATTGGTACGGTTGGGGGGTTTGGTGGGTGGGGACGGATGACCTTTATACTGGGTGACGGGAGACAGATGGGTTTGGGTGTGTATGTTGTGATCGAGTGGGGGAGTGGATTTGGGTGTGTGGGTATTAAGGGGGTTGTAATTGGGGAAGAGTAAGGGTTTGTCCTGTTCTGTGCTGGGTGTTAAGTTATGTGTAGTGTGTTGATATGGAGTGTTATTAATTAAGTTTGTGTATGGTCTGAGGTACTGAAACCTGGTTGATGGATCTGTGGACTTCTGGCAGATTCAAGACTTGGTGATGTTAGAGGACGTAACATGTTTGGTTACTGTCAAATGAATTTGGCGTACTTTTCGTATATTTTTCTTCGTTGTACACGGAGATGGCAAGGTTTTGAATTATCATGTGAAGTTGAACTGTGTTAACAATGAAAAGGTCAGGTGGTACATGTGGTATCACGTTCTGGGTGTGAGTGGGTATACGTGGAGTGCATGTCATTTGTATGCGTGAGTATAATATATATTGTGCCTGTGTGAGGAATACTATAGTAATTTGTGAAAAATGTATTGTTTGGTGTACGACATTACTGTACCAGTGGATGTGGAGTGGTAATGCCTTAGATCTTATTATATTGGAGTGGACAGATATGTGGTAAACGGGTCAGGCTACAGTGGCGATTTACGCTTTCTGTATTCTATTTTGTACATTCATCCTGATGTATTAGGGTCACATGTAGATTGTTGGATAATGAATCGGGTTAAATGTAATTGGTGCATATAATTGTATGCACATAGTGGTTGGCGGGGATAGGGACTTTATTGTTCTTAAATTGTTTTACTGGAGATTGATTATTGTATGTTTTGTATTGAATTTTGTAATTATTTGCATTAGTGATTGCGGTCACTGTTAGTTATGGAGATGTTTTTGTAATCCTATTTAAAACCAATAAAAATGTAAAAAAAAAAAAATTGTCTTCAGAATCTTCCAACTATGACAACTCCTACTTCGTATTTGATTCTATATATTTTAATTCCACACCTCTCTCTAACACCCATATGTTAAATAACCATTGTGACTTCATGCATCCCTTTCTAAAGCCTTTTTTACTAGAAGATAACCTCCCTCTCTCCTACATACCCTAACCTGAAGCCACACTATCCTCAAAAAGACTCAGTCAACATTACCCTATTTCTGCAGAATATCTGCCACTTACACCACTTTCATTGTACTGGTTGATTACACTAAATATAGATTCTAAGACATTAAGATCACAAATAAATCTTCCATTGGTAGTTACTCCACGACTGTATTAAATGAGGATAATTTGCAAAAATGTGGAATAATTAGCCCCCTGATGCCTTCACTGTTGTTCAAATAATTACTGAAAGAATGTCACTAATTCTACAGGGAGAAAAGCTATGGAATGAAAGCTGCCTCCGACAAATAAACATATAATATTGTATGAGTGATTCCGTATGTATAAACAATAAAGATTAATAACCGCTTTTAACAGCAAATATAATGTCACTGTCATTTTAAATGATTGGGTGGAAATGATAATTGTGATCAGAATGAATATAAATCTAATCAAATGAGTATAATGAGGAAAGAAAATCCACTCCAATAGTTTTTCACGTATAATCCTATAACTTGATATTAAAAACTAGATATACCCAAGTCTAACACCCTAACCATTCTGTGAATATGAATAATCATAGCTAATAAACACACTTGTAATCTGCATCCATATTTAAAATTTATTGACATTCAAGACAAGACTAAATCCTCCATTGCCTTACTCCACTACAGTCACAGCCTGCAGCTTCAGGAATGCTCCCACCTCTTACCTCAGGTGTATAAACGCTTCTTACCATTCTTTAGGATGCAAAAATACCCTCACCTCGCAGTCCCAGGCCGAGACAAATGGTCAAATTCAAAACGGGGTGAGCCACGACATCCCTCTGTGATGTGTTAGATTCAGCTTCACTGTGATGTGTTAGATTCAGCTTCACTGTGATGTGTTAGATTCAGCTTCACTATCATGTGATAGATTCAGCTTCACTGTGATGTGTTAGATTCAGCTTCACTGTGATGTGTTAGATTCAGCTTCACTGTGATGTGTTAGATTCAGCTTCACTGTGATGTGTTAGATTCAGCTTCACTATGATGTGATAGATTCAGCTTCACTGTGATGTTAGATTCAGCTTCACTGTGATGTGTTAGATTCAGCTTCACTATGATGTGATAGATTCAGCTTCACTGTGATGTGTTAGATTCAGCTTCACTGTGATGTGTTAGCTTCAGCTTCACTGACGCAAAACAGTGATCTGCTATACATTCACAACTCTCCACACATCCTAACCTACACAAATGTTTATAAATAACACAAAACAGTTAATTACTAACTCCATAGCTAATGAGAAAATAACAAGTTTTAACTTCTTAAATATAAATATATACGAAAAATGTAAGAATAACAGAAAATATTTTGATCCCAGAACGTTTATTACCAGCATTGAAAAAAATCCAAAAATACATTTCAAACCCCATTTTATAACAATTTAAATTTTATTTAAAGCCCTACCATCAACATGGGTGAGCCCTGCTCGTATACATTCTTCCATAATAGATACAACTCTCGAAAAAGATAAAGAAAATAATATTACACTCATTAAAATTCGTTAAATCTCATAATTATGTTACTATACTGTATAATCACTAATATGTTCTTGTAAACTTCTCTGATCTTCATAGAATAGCCTAGCCAAAAAAGATGCAATGTTACAACCCTAGTACCTATGAAAACCCTAAATTTGTAAAATATAAAAAAACCATCAGGACAAAACTAGGCAGCCTAGCTGTTAAAATTATTATATTCCAGATATTCTTAATAAATAAATACAATTATATAAATCCTATATTTTTATTAACAATAATAAATCCTATAATTCTAAGCCGCATCACAAGGTGAACAGTCAGTTAGTTTAGCAGAGAGCAGTAATGATTGCCCAAGTGGGCACTTGGGGTGGGCCACCACTATGTTGGGTGGTGGGCTAGCTAGACTGGTTATGTAGTGACAAGGGTAGTGGGAAGTTGGCAGCTGGGTGGCATGGTAAGGGTTAGGCACAGAGACATTTATTCATGAGAGTGACAGGTGAGATAAGCAGCTTCCGTGATGCGCAAGGGGCAAGTGATGGTTGCCTGTCTGGGAAGGGGGGGAAACAGAGACATTCCTAAGATAGGATAGGCTATCATTTTCCTAATACGAACCTAGTTGAAATCCACAGGCTTAAAGGCAGCCTCTAGGGATTCACAAATGATCTTAACTCAAGGTCCTGTAATAAGGTTCATTGGAGCTTTGATCAGCCAGATACAGTCACCAGAGGATGAGACCAAGATGGAGTTTTCAGTGCTGAAGTACTGTTGGTTGACAGGATGGTGAAACATCACATTGTTTTGTACTGGGATGGTAAAAATGAACCTGAATGGGCATCATATGAGATCCTATCCCATGACAGGGTACTGTGGTTAGAGTGTTTAGTTAAGGCACGGCCGATTATTCACTTGAACCTGGCTCCAAAATGAAGCACTTGGCGCTTGGGTGTGACTGTTTACGGTACTAGAAATCTTGAAACCCTCTGGGTGAGCACAGTCGAGCGGAGCACTGGTGCTTAGTGAATTCCTTCAGCACAGTGATGGCTGTCGCTGGGTTCCTCACCCAGTAACATTACACAGACCAAAAATTATGTATAAACATTAATTATTCCTAATAACCTTATCCCCAAGTTCTCAAAAACAAAGCTAATATTGCCCAGCTCTTACAACTAATGTCTCTCTCCCGAAACCAATTTAAAAAAATAACTATAAAATGCTTTCAAATGTTACTCTTTACCAGCATTAACGCACCTAATATCAAGATGTTTATGGTAGCTGCCACAAACACTAAATTACAGACATAAGTTTGATGCTCTTAAGAAATATCATCGACGCGCCGGAAGGAAAGTTAGCCTCACAACCCGATACTGCACTTAAATATAATTACTCTCATTTTATTAAGACTATATATCTCAGCCCTAAGAAATATTCTTATAAGATACATGGGTAATTATATAACAATATATGAGGAATACAATGATTTATTACAATAATATGAAAAAATGGGAAAATCAGAAATGTACTTGAATTGTGCATTTATACATTATGTACACTTGTGCCTTCAGCACAACTTTCAGAAATGGCTTCCCGGAAACAGGTCACATTAGGTCATAGATCATCGGCCGGGTTTGTCGTTGAGCTTCCTGTCTCGTCCCCTTTTATCTACCCATCCTCTGGTTCTGTCCCTCCACCTCATTTCCTGTCAATTTGAAGGAAAAATTTACCCCTTGTTTTTTTTAATATTCCCACCACCTGATATCCCAAACTCAAGTGGACGACTCACCGCATATAGGCATGTATTGACCACATGTGTATATTGAATACATATCTGTTTATAATGCTCATATGTATGTATTGACCACATGTATGTGAATTGATCATGTGTATGTGTGTATTGATTACAAACATATGTATAGTAATTGTTTGCATGCTTGTACTGATTGCACACACACAATGTGTATTACATGTATGTGACAGCAGCTTAAACCCTATGTCATATTAAAGAAAAAAAAATATTCAGACACTATATCACACCACTTTAAGACCATGACATAAATGTTTAAGAATTTCCTGGTAGGTAGTAGATAGGAAAAACCAACAGATGGTGAATCAGAGACACTAACAGTGGCAATTTTTTTTTTATAGTTTTTCCCCCAGTGGGATAATTTATGATAGTTGTTAGAATTCTGTTCTTCCTCCATAGTTGTTCTTAATAATTTAAGAACACCTTTACCGATCGTCTGTGAATTTTAAACGCTGGTGTATTGTAATTAGGGAACTGTTCATACAACTGTAGGCATTGGAAGGTGCTCCCTAGTTCAGTTTCATTGTGGTAACTTCAGAAGCTATAATTCGGCTTCATACATTCAAAGTTTTTTATTTTTCTATTTAGAAGAAAGATAGAAGTGTTATTGGAGTGTGTAAGTGTCTATCTGTCATATTATTTTTGGTAATTAAATAATATATATTCTATGAGATAATCTTGCTATGCCTCAGTTGAAAATCATCAGTCTTTAATATTTGATGTATCTTTTGGGAAGGATTGTATCCTATAAGTTTAGACTGAATGTGCAAATTTGTCAATATGCTAATATTGTTAAAATATTGGAATCGATCATTTCAGTGGAATAGCTGGAGAATACATTTTATCTAATGCTTCAAACTTTAGACACTGGTCTATTTTGCTCAACGTACGTTTAGCTTTGCTTTTGGGCCGCATAAATCTCAATTTGTAAATTTATTGGGTGATTGTTGTGTGTTGTGGATGATTTGTATTCAATGTCTGCGGTTACCTTTTATGATGGACTTCAAACCTTTAATGCTAATGCATTTTTGAGAAGGATGATATCTGTGGGAAATTATGGGGACGAGGTTCACAGGTACATTCCTGAAATATTTCATCCTTATTATTTGAGGGGGACACAACTAAGCAACAATTTATTGTACCTCAGAGACAGGTGGGATTTTAGAGACACTAGGCTGCACCATGCCTCTCCTCCGAGACCCACACTAGGGAGCAATGGAAAAATACAATTTTTAGAGATGCAAGCTGCACTTTTCAGGCATTATTTGTATGGTCACTGCAAACTTCTGTGCAAAATTTCAGACAATTTCATGCCTATTTCTTGAGTTAACAATAGGAACCACATTGCCATTCTCTTCACCTTCACTGTCATCCTCATCTTCAGTGTAGATTAACAAGTCCTCATCAACAGCATCAGAAGAATCTTCTCTATCTTCATCAGAGCTCTCAGTACTTTCTTCTGTCTGCTGATTCTCTTCTCTAATTTTTCTTATCATTGAGACAGCTTTGTCTCTCACAGTCATGTCTTCATCAGCGCACATACCAAGAAGCAGCTGATCTGTGTCAGCAAAGTAGGAATTCTTTGGACAGTCTTCTTTACTATCTTCTTTTCTTCACTGTTCAGATGTCTCATAAATTACAGTGACTGGAAGACGTTCTTTGGACCGTGTGTGACATAAGGTGCAGCTTGATGTGTAACCACATTGGAGCAATGAACTTTAAAATCATAATGACGACTCCTTTCAGTTCCTGACTGAGTCTTGATGTTGCCACATACAGCCTTATCTTATCTTACTCCATAAAGTATTCCACCTTGACACACACGGTGGACCTGGTTCAAGAGCAGCCAAGTCATCATCAACCACACCTGTGATCAATCCTTTGCAAATCCTATACAATTATTTCTGGTCCCAGGACAGATCCTCTGCCACCTTGTCATTCAGTGCAGGGAAATCAGTGAAATTGACTGACTGGAAAGCATCAACTGGCAGCTCAGACAGAGGATCCTTGATTTGCTTGCCAGTGGGACCTGTCCAATGCTCAGGACCACTTGGCTTACCGTCATAATGGTAGAAAACAGCCCAGAATGGCAGCTCATTTCCATGAAGCTGACAAATGAAATAATGGACCTGATGATTAAGCAACATTTCAAGATGATGAATGGCTCCATTGTCAGCTCCAACATTTACGTTGGTTCTGTCACTACCAACACATACAACAGCTGCCGAGTTAGTTTCTGTTCCACCAGAAATGTATAGATAGTCTTGGCAATCTCCTTTCCATGGCCTGACTTGGGAGTCACGTGAGTGAGATATACAGTGCCGGGCTCCACCATGATGACATAATGATGTTTCACCACTCTCTTTGGACTCCATTTCAGGTCTTCTCATTCTTTGCCATCACACGAGTGGAGATCTACTTACCATCAAAATACAGTGATGTGATATTTTAGAAGTTTGCTACTCATTTTCTTGCCTCTCCATTCAGTATTTGTGTCTGGCATCTCGTAACTTCTGTGGTCCAATAACTTGACTTTTGTCATCCTTGGTGATAATGCCATAGTTCATTAAGGTGGCGGTAGCAATGGCAGCTCCAGCATAATCACTGAGAAAGTTAGTTAATGTTTATAAATACTGCAGAGTACATAGATACAGTACATAAAACACTTTGCTGCGCTACTCAGTAATACAGACATATTCAAAAATTTCAATCGCAAATTCTCTAGGATAAACCTCAACCAATCAACTTCATATTTGGCACTGAATCTAAGATGTATATAAGGAGCAATGCCTGAAGAGTGCATTTTTGACCAAAATTTCAATGTTCCTTAACCCACACACACTCTTTCCCACGCACAAACAAAGTCAGGCGTATCAAATTACAACACAAAATTAATACCAATAATCCTGGTAAATTACAAGATATTGAGTGGACTGCATGATGGTTTCCTGGGTAATAGGTTGGTAGATAGCAACCACCCAGGGAGGTACTACCGTCCTGCCAAGTAAGTGTAAAACGAAAGCCTGTAATTGTTTTACACGATGGTAGGATTTCTGTTGTTTTTTTCTGTTTTATATAAATGCAAGATTTCAGGTACAACTTGCTACTTCTACTTACACTTAGGTCAAACTAAACATGCATGTACAAGCATATATATACACACCCCTCTGGGTTTTCTTCTATTTTCTTACTAGTTCTTGTTCTTGTTTATTTCCTCTTATCTCCATGGGGAAGTGGAACAGAATTCTTCCTCTGTAAGCCATGCGTGTCGTGAAAGGCAGCTAAAATGCCGGGAGCAAGGGGCTAGTATCTCCTTCTCCTGTATACATTACTAATGTTAAGTAAAAGGACACAAATGCAACTAATGTGACATTTTATTGTGGCAACGATTCACTCTCCAGGAGCTTTGTCAAGCCATTACAAACAATATATGACACAAAGGGTATATATAGGCTTAGAGTAAGGTGTAGTACAAGTAGAGGTAGTAGAAGTAGTTATACATGTGATGGAAAAGTAAGGTGGTACATGAGAAAGAAAGGTTACAAAAGCTATGGCTTGGATAGCATAAAAAATAGGTTGGGCAAATGTATATGGATGGATTTGAGAAGGCATGTTTCAGTGTCCCTCCTCTATTACATAAGAACATAAGAAAGGAGGAACACTGCAGCAGGCCTGTTGGACCAAACTGGGCATGTCCTTTCATGTAGCAGCAATTATGTGATGGCAGGGTTTACTGTTTACTTTTTTCAGGAGGATTCTCGCTAAGACTTCAGAGATGATGAAGCTTCATCATCTCTGATAAAGCGAGAATCCTCCTGAAAACAGTAACTCCTGCCATCACATAATTGCTGTTGATCTGTTGAGTATACAACATTTTACAAAAATATACACATATTATTTATTGAGCACTCACCATTTAATTACTGGATCATAATTATTATATTTTGGAAACACATCCTAACGCTACCACTGCAGCTAGAGTTTACAATGGCCAACGCAAAACTACTGTACATTATGGTTAAGCGTCACTCAGCTAATGTGTGCTGCTGAAGAGAATTGGAGTCTTCTATTTTTCCATCTTTGTTGCTGAATTGTAAAGATTTTCCACACTATTTACCCCACTTCTTCAGTAGGAACGTGTCAGGAATTTCTAAATTACGGATTGAGGCCGATATACACCAACTGACCTTCGAGAACGCCTTATTACATTGCACAATTCAGACCAGTGTTCACACATCAAATTCATTATGACGTCTCCCTTGTCAGCGTCACTCTCCGGCTGTTCCACCCCCCATCCCCCTTCACTTAAAATATCTCGATGGGTCCAAATAGCATCACATTTTAATTCGCAATTATTATATTATTCGTTTATATTTTCTATCTTTAGGAAAATTATGTAAAAAAAAAAAAATCCACAATATCCTATAAGATTAGGCCGTGTAGATGCAAATTTATCAGTGGAATAATATTGTTTAAAAAAAAAAAAGTGGACTTTTTGGATTCTGCGCAATAACTTGAGAACGCGTTTTCTGGTCGGTTTCAAACATATCTCACTGCTGTGTTTTACAAGAAGGTTTTTAGTTGAAGCTGGCTTAGAAGGCCCCAATATGCAGATTTTATTTGTTAAAATTTCTGAAGCGTCATGACTTTTCTGGTACACTATGAACTTTGGCTATCAAGCTGAAAAAAATTTCAGTCCTCTAAAATGGTTAAATTTATTTTATTAAGCAGTTCTCTTTATTAATCGGATTAGGAGACATTACGTGTGATTTTAAACCTAAAACAATTTTTAAATATTAAGCCTAATTAAAAGATATCATTATTTGTTTGTGCCAGTTTGAGTCTATTGGCTTCCATTATATAAATGCGAGGTGGCCGATGTTCATAGAGATTCTCAATAGAAAAGTTTAATATACTTTTTCCTGACCACACTTGAGACGGTAAGTTAATACAGGGCTTTGGTTTATTTTGTGCCTTTCATAATGTAAGAATGTTTTTTCTAATTGGCTTCAAACTTTCAACGATGGTGTGTATACTAACACCTGCGCTGTTGCTCGCCGCATTACTAACATATGTGCTGGTTTTCACAGGTGTAGTGAGGTACTACTAATACAAGAACTGGTTCTCACATGTTCAGTGAGTTGTTTCTAACACAAGTTCTGGCTCTCACAGGTGAAGTGAGGTGCTAAAACAGGTGTTTCTTCTCCCAGGTGTGCTGAGGGTTTCTCACACAAGTGCTGGTTCTCACCGGTGTTGAGGTGTTATTAAGACAAGTGCTGGTTCTCACAGGTGTAATGAAGTGTCATTAAGACAAGTGCTGATTGTCTCTGTGTAATCAGATGATATTTAAACAGGTGTTTCCTCCCCATAGGCGTAATGAGGTGTCATTATGACAGGTGTTTCTTCTCACAGTTGCAGTGAGTTGCAATTAAATCTGGTTTCCTTACAGGTGTCGTGGATTCGACGTCGGGACTATCACCTGCTGACGGTGGGTCGACAGGCGTACTCGTCAGATGCCAGGGTCGGGGGGAAGGTGTCTCCTGATGGCTGTGACTGGGTGCTGACGGTGCGGTGGGTGGCACCCCCCGACCAGGGCCAGTACGAGTGCCAGGTCTCATCCCACCCCACCCGTCCTTGATGGTGATGCTAAAAATTTGGGGAGTTG
>WNWK01031590.1:0-22598 GCA_009830355.1 Cherax destructor
CACAGGCTAAATTAAAGGATAAATAGGATGCAAGGGAGAGACGGGATTTGTTTTATGCCGAAGGAAGATGACTGTAACTTTCCCTTTCACAAACTTTGAGCTCGAAGCAGCACTAAGGGCAACTCCACGCCCCCTGCGGAGGATGGTATTACTTACAACAAAAATAACAAAAAGGCACAATCCCGTGACTGGAACAAACCACAAACCCGCACATAAAGAGGAGCACGAACTTTGGGCCCCCCCTTGGACAAAGTCACAGTGTACTTTTGTAAATGGTCCAAGTGGGGCCCGAAAGTCTCGAAACCCTCTTTTTATGTGCGGTTGTGTTTTATATTTACAACATACTCAGATTTCTATGTCGAGTACCAGGTAATTCTTTACTTGAATTATATAACATGAGCTATGTAACTGGGGGCCCCTAAATCTTGGACCAACAGCCTCATCATTCCCATTCCAAAGCACAGTCAACAAATGCATTTCGCGCAATCCCTCTTACTAGTTGTTTGGTGTAAAATATTTGAGAGGATGATTCGAAATCGCCTCATGTACAGAATCAAACAGTTTCTATCTCCCCATTTGTGTGGTTTCATGCATGGAAGGAGTGTGCATCATTGATAACCACTTTTCTCACCCTGCACACTGAAACCCCCTTACCTTCCTTGACCTTAAATCTGATTTTGATGTAGCCAACTGACATGTAATCATTAGTGAACTTGCCAGAATGGATGTAGGAGAAAGGCTTCTCCGCGGGATTAAAGGTTACCTGTCCAACAGAAAGTCTTCTGTGTTGTTCCGGGGGCATAGAAGTGAAACT
This sequence comes from Cherax destructor, assembly GCA_009830355.1. Classification (NCBI taxonomy): domain Eukaryota; kingdom Metazoa; phylum Arthropoda; class Malacostraca; order Decapoda; family Parastacidae; genus Cherax; species Cherax destructor. The sequence goes on from WNWK01031590.1 coordinate 815, forward strand.
AAAGACTTTGAATTAGGAACCCCACATGGTGGCGTGCTCAGTCCCAACTTATTCAATATTCTAATAAATGCCTTACTTAATGCTATGTAGCCAGCCCGATCATTATATGATTACTTTGCTGATGATATAATGATTCACACCACCAGATTCTCCAACCCCCAAAAAACATCCTTAACCATGTACTAGCCTCGTGTCAGGACCTGGGGTTGATTATCTCTACTGATAAAAAAAAGATACCTAATTTGGCGTCCTCCCCGACAGAGAAACACAGTTCGCCAGATTCAGTTGCATAATGGGTCTCTTCTAGAATATATAGCCCAGATACAGGTATCTAGGCTTTAAGGTCCCATTATTTGGACCTGTTGAACGAGGGCTTTTTTCGCTAATAAAAAAGAAAAAAGGGTGAGAGCACTTAAAATTTGGGAAGTTTTCATCAAGGTATGGTTAATGTTAAAAATTTTGAAAATTATGTACCCTTTTTTTATATTAGATCATTGGTTGATTATGCCGCACCACTACTTGCTCTTGTGGGCTGACTGGAAGTTTGGAGGACTGGAAGATCTGCAGAACGAAGCAATGGGGATCATCCTAGGATGCCGTCGTACTGCCCAAAAATTTTTAAAAATGTAAAAAAACTTGATTTCCCAAGCATCAGAGATCTTGTTACTGAAAGAAATGTCCTCACTGGGGGGCAATATGTGCCCATTCAATAGGCAAACTCAAAAAAATTTTAAAAAACCCCCCAAACTTTCCTCAGCACAGGTGAACACTCCTCCCGATGCATCAAAAAAAAATTTGGACTGCCCCCCCAGATCATGATCTATGTTCAAAAAACAACGGCATTTTTCCCCCTCTCTATGGGTTTTCCCCATTTCCCCAAAACCCCTATCCCCCCCTTTTTCCCCCAAAAAAAACCCCTAAATCCCAATCAAAACTTTGCGAAGCCAAGCGGATGCCTTAAGTTTTACTGATGCTTAGTCACAAGCAAACCTCTTTCACAAATTTTTTATGTTGATGGTTCTTTAGTGGTTGTGGTTAATCAAAGATGAGTAACAAAAACAATGCTCTCTATGGCCGCTCCATAACAACAACAACAATAACAAAAAAAAAAATAAATGACTAAACCCCAAAAAAAAATAGTATTTAATCCTCCTACTGCCCCCAACCCCCTTTCATTCCCCCTTTTTTTAAATTACATTATTCATCCCAAATTATAAATCCAACCATCTGGGGGTGAATAACAGTTTTCCTATGGTTATATAAGAACCTACATAATCTGGTATTAGAGAACCTTTTTAAACATGAAAACCCTTCCTTCAATGTCTTCCCGCCCTCTCCGAGCCATTTGATGATGGATGGTATGGGGCTGGGTAAATGTTCAATACTATTCTTACAAAAAGAAGGCTTCAGCTCTTGTGATACAAAGTAAGCCGCATTATCTGACACAACTATGTCTGGAACCCAAAATTAAAAAAGGTTTTCCTCAGTAACTCAGTAGTAACTGTGGATGTCATGGAACTAGTTACTGGAAATCTAAGAACTTTGAAAAGGAATCAAAATTCCAAAAAATATTTGCCCTAAACTGGACCTGCATAGTCTTTACCCCTAGACCATGGTTTCCCAGTGCGGGGCCCAAGATGGACAGGAGTTTGGGGTTTAAAAATTCTGAAAACAAATGGACACTTTTTTCACTCTGCAATATCTTGGTCCATTTTTGGGCCCCGACCCCTCCCCACCCTTTCTTTAGCATTGAACCATTAACCTATATCAGATGCTCCAATACCTTCATCTCAATTTTACAGGCACTACCACTCTTTCCCTACAAAAACATTATCATAAATATCAGATCTGATAGCTGAATTATAATCAGAAAAAAATACACTTTTTTTCATCCATTTTTAACAATTTACTCTTGGGAAAATCAGCATCTTCCAGTTTCCTTTTTGTTTTTGTAAATGATAATTTTTGAAATGGGACTCTACTAATCCCCATATTAAAGGTGTCCCGCTCTAGGTGTGATCTTCAATATAATCTAAAAATGCATCTGAAATTTTTCCCTTCCAGCCTTGAATAAAATTCTCTCATACTGAGCTTCAAAAACGCTGAATTTTTTGGCATTTACTGGAATATGTTTCCTTTAAAAAATAGTTTTATGATCTGTGCGAGCAAAAAATTTTTCCCCCTAGAAAAAAATTCTGAATTTCTTAACACCAAAGCTAGACCTTCTTTTAGTTGAGAATAATTCTGTTCTGCTGGAGAAAGTTTCTTCTAAAAATCACGGGTTTTTTCCTTCATTTACCCTGGATTAACAAAATCCAACCCCCGGAAGCATCACCTAAATTTTAATGGATGCTCTCCTGAAAATTATCAACAAAGCTGAACACACTAATTGTATTTTAATCCTTTGAAAAACTTTTTTGAAGACCACTCAAATGTACCCCCCTTTTTTAACAAATCATACAGTGGTGCCAAAATTGAAAAATTCTTAAAAAATTTACAATAATAAGTCCCTTCCCCAAAGGGTGAAGTTTTCCTAAGACTAGGGAAGGTAAATTCACAAAAGGGCCCCCCCTTCTGAGAAGAATTAATACCTTCCCCGTTTCTCCCCAGATATTCAATAGATCTGGCTTTCAACATATTATCCTTTTTCAGTACTACATTTTCTTGTAAAATACTCGACACCTGCCGGAGTCTGACATTGCTCACTTCTTTGGGAACCCCTATTTAATCATCTAAATAGGATGCAACCCCATCAGGGTTTAAAAAACAATTGGGAAAAAATTTCAAAATACCAGGAGATGAGGAAATTTCAAACGGAATCTCTTATATTTAAAGTCTCCTGTGGGTATTAATTACTAAAAAATGTTGGCTCCCATCCTCTACAGGTATCTGTAAATAAGCATCCTTTAAATATAATTTTGTAAATATTTTACCTTTCCACTACAGACAATAATTCCTAATTGGGGAAAAGGGTATCTTTCCAAAAGATTTTTTTTGATTTACATTTTAAATCCCCCCATATTCTCTAGACTTAAGTCATTTAATACTGGCACAATAGGTCAGACCGTTCACTGCGAAATAGCTCAATAATGCCTTTCTGCTAATTTTTTTAAATTTTTTCTAATCATCTCTTTAAAAATGGTCTGGCCTTTTTCCCAAACTTAGGGAAAACATCACTTTTCACATGAATTTTAAAATCGGGAAAAGGGTTTTCTAGGATCTCCTAAAATTTCTAACATTTCTTAGCACTGTCTGTTTTAATTTTGGTAGATTCATCCAATCCCCAAAAAAAAAATCCCACCTTTTTTGGGGCTTTAAAAATTTTTTGGATTTTACTAAAAAAAACACTTGTAACCCCCTAATTATTTTTCTTACCCAAAACCACCTGTCCCAGAAGGGTTTTTTTCCCAAATTTTCATATGCATTTCCCTCTAGAAAATGGCTCAATTGCCTTTACCCCCACCCAGTCTTTGGATAAAGTCGAGATGGACGCCCCCCGTCAATCTCAAAGGTTTTTTTTTTAATGATAAACCCTTTCTCTGTTATAAAAACACTCTATCCCCTAAGGCATATAATCATCATTTCATCCCTAACTATCACCCCCTCAGCACCAATTTACTTTGTTCTAGGATATCTGGTGTGCTGTGTCCTTGCTGTCCTCTTTTTTTCAATCTCGATTTTTATACAGCTTTAGGAGACACTTTTGAAAATTTCTCTCTCCCCTCTTCTCAAATGGGCCCTTTTTTATGACATTTTTCAGAAAAAATCTTTAAACCCCAAGTACTACTACTGTGCTGGAACCCCCAATGTTTACATTTAAGATAAAAAATAATAAAATAAGATTTCTTGGATTTTTAACCCCGGAGGTGAAAATAACCCAAAAAAGTCAGTGCGTCATCAGGACTGTCTGTCTTATTTTTATTGGGGGCCTTTAAACTTGTCCCCAGGATGGAACAAGTCGACTAACAACCCAGGTACTATTTTCTGCTAGGTAACATGACAACAGGTGTAAGGAACCGTCAAATGTTTCCCCCCGCCGGGAATCCCCGGGCCCTCCGTGTTGAAACGGGGCTCAAGCCACCAGACCACCGGGACACCATTAATCATTGCCACCCGGGGGCAGAGTTCTGATCTGTAACAAATCCCGTTCAAGTTCAAAAGTTTTTCAAATAGTTTTGCAGACTGCACACTTTAAAAACCTTTTCTGCAACAGGTAGGAAAATACACTTCATCCACCACCGCCATAAACAACTGGTCCCTCACTCTGGAGTTTACCTGGAGTTCGGGGGCAACCCCGAAAAATCGTGAAGGCCCCATGTTGGGCCCGAGCCTGATCAACAGGCGTTACTGCTGGCCCACCAGTCAACTCGAAACCCCAGCCTGGCTGCTCAGGTACCGACTTTGGGGGCCTGTCAGTCCCCGAAAACACCAGGGTTTTTGGTAATCCCCTGATGTATGCTGGGAGGCAGTTGCTCTTGGGCCCCCACCTTATTTTTTTCCCCCAACGTGCTATGGGCCCCCGCTCTTCATTGGGGGGGTGTTAAACGCCTGCCGAGTCTTTTTTCTTTCGTAGGGGGATTTTTGTGTGCAAGTTTGGTACTAATCCCCCGAGAATTTTCCATGTGTATATAATAATGTATCTCTCCCCCCTGCCCTTTAAAAGGGGCAGTTAGTTGCAGCAATATTCCCGCCTAGATAGAAAAAGCGTTTGAAAGTGTCAACATGGGGGGGCATCCCCGGTTTTGAAGGTTCTCATTATCCATCCTGTCATTTTCGAGCAGATGCAATTGCCTTTTTTATGGGCCTTAGGTGAGATCCTCTGACATATCACTCCCAGGTCTTTGACATTATTTTTTCACTCTGTTGGGGGTTGGAATTAGTTTTGTACTCCGATGAGATTTTAATTTCTTCATTTTTTTGTATCTAGTATTAAAATTTCTCATCATTGAATTTCCCTTATTGTTTTCGGGGCCCCCCATAGGTACAGTTCACAGCCAACGCTTTTAAATCTGTATATAATTCATGCAAGGACTCACCCTGTCGTTTCTTCCTCTGCTGGAAAGCCAACAAACTGCGGTGGTAGGCTGGTTTCACTGCATTAACTTTCAGTGCCACGACCAAGTCGTCGTAACGCTTCGTGTGTGGTAATTCTGGAGCACAAAATTACCTAAAACACTGTAAGTTTCTGACCCCAGGGACACTAGCAAGAAATTCCTCTTGTTATCTTGCTCTTTAATTCCTAAGTGAGCGAATTGGCTTCCAACAAGCTTAGCCCAGAGCCCCAAAAGAAATCACGTGGGTCAAAAGGGTTCCAACCTTCCTTGTGCTGCTGCCATGCTGCCACTTGTTGCTGCTTTATCACCGTTCTCCTGCAATGTCCTCGGCTGGCAATATCCCTACTACTTCAGGCCACATTGGCCCACTACCCTTGGCTCTGATGATCCCATCCTCGTCGCCACTGTAGTGGTTGTAGGTTATTGAAAAGCTGAGTAACAATAACAATGTACTCTCCAAGGCCGCTCCATAACAACAACGACAATAACAATACAATTATAAATGACTGAACCAAACAAACATAGTATTCAATCCTCCTACTGCTCCCAACCCCTTACAGACATTAAGTCCAAGAAACTGCAATAATAGAGTGATAATGTGTTAAATAGTGATCGACGCCGCCATTACGGGTTTTTTGATGGAGGAAATGTGCGTCGGTTTGATCAGTGTTCATCGTACACAATTATTAATGGATTAACTTCTAATGAGGGTAAATTCGTGGGACATTAAACCGACGTGTGAATAGTGGTTAAAGTTATATGAATAGACTGTAAGAAAGAGAAATAGTGAGAGGATACGAATCGCTATTCCCGATCAACCACATGTTACTTAAACCATCCTGTTCCGTGGACGGTAGAGGGATCAAGGAAATCAATCTTCTCTTGACTCATCGGGACAACCACCAACATCATCGTCGTCTTGCCGGAAGAATAATCTCTACCGAGCAGGACCACAAGATCCGTCGAAGAATAACGACAAGAATGCTGCTTCTTCCCCACTGTAAGTACTCTTCTTATCTTAGCAACCAGTAGGTATGTTGGGATAATGTAGGTCTGCGGTGGGAATGATAATGATCTTCCAGTGATCATCAATGGCACGGATGAAGGGTGAGTGATATTAATTAATTGTACTCTCTCCTCCTTCTCCCCAATCAGTCAGATATTAACACATACAGTCCACTTAAAATTAACAATACCGTAACTATTGGTGTTACCCATTATTAATAAACTGGTCAAGGATAGATGTGGATTTAGAGTGAGAATATCGAAGGGACCCCTTGGATGCGTCCAGGAGTGGGTCAAGTTTTCTCACACGCAAGTCACTCCATCTATCATCATTCTATCATGCAGGAGGAGCCACATGTCTATGGTGCATCCAACAAAATAAGCAGACTCTTGGATGTCACCACCGCCCGCCTCCGGCTGGGTTACAAGTATCTTTGGCAGGTTAAATCACCACCACCAGATGTAAACCAAACAAAATGTAAACTTTGTCAGTTGGATTATTGTCACACCCTGTGTCATTATGTACTGGAGTGCGACAAAATTAATGAATTCAGAGACAACTCACTCAGAAATGTTCAAGATATGTCAAAGTATTTTATCCACAGTGGTATATTACAGACCATTCTGGAAAAATACCCTGACTTTGCTCCCTGTAAATAAAGCATTGCCACGTGTGTGTGTGTGTGTGTGTGTGTGTGTGTTTGTGTGTGTGTGTGTGTGTGTGCGTGTTGATTGCCATTTTGTCCTATACACATGTCGATTGAAGGCTGGGCCTGTTGTGTGTGCGTGTGTGTGTGTGTATGTATATATGTGTGTGTATGTGTGTCTACCTGGAGTCTACCTGGAGAGAATTCCAGGGGTCAACGCCCCCGCGGCCCGGTCCGTGACCATGCCTCCTGTTGGACCAGAGCCTGATCAACCAGGCTGTACTGCTGGCCTGCAGCAGTCCAACGTACGAACCACAGCCCGGCTGGTCAGGTACCGACTTTAGGTGCCTGTCCAGTGCCTGCTTGAAGACAGCCAGGGGTTTGTTGGTAATCCCCCTGATGTATGCTGGGAGGCAGTTGAACAATCTTGGGCCCCTGACACTTATTGTGTTGTCCCTCAACGTGCTAGTGGCACCCCTGCTCTTCATTGGGGGGATGTTACATCCCCTGCCGAGTCTTTTGCTTTCGTAGGGAGTGATTTTTGTGTGCAAGTTTGGTACTAAACCCTTGAGAATTTTCCATGTGTATATAATAATGTATCTCTCCCGCCTGCGTTCTAGAGAGTACAGGTTTAGGAACTTCAAGCGTTCCCAGTAGTTGAGGTGGTTTATCGCACTTATGCGTGCGGTGAAGGTTCTCTGCACATTTTCAAGGTCAGCAATTTCACCCGCCTTGAAAGGTGCCGTTAGTGTGCAGCAATATTCTAGCCTAGATAGAACAAGCGATCTGTAAAGTGTCAACATGGGCTTGGCATCCCTGGTTTTCAAGGTTCTCATTATCCATCCTGTCATTTTCGAGCAGATGCAATTGCTACTTTGTTATGGTCCTTGAAGGTGAGATCCTCTGATATGATCACTCTCAGGTCTTTGACATTAGTTTTTCGCTCTATTGTGTGGTTGGAATTAGTTTTGTACTCCGAAGAGATTTTAATTTCTTCACGTTTTCCGTATCTGAGTAATTGAAATTTCTCATCATTGAACATCATATTGTTTTCTGCAGCCCATTTAAAGATTTGGTTTATGTCTGCTTGGAGTCTAGCCGTGTCTTCAACGGTGGACACTGTCATACAGATTCGGGTGTCATCTGCAAAGGAAGACACAGCACTGTGGCTTATATCCCTGTCAATATCTGATATGAGGATGAGGAATAGGATGGGAGCAAGTACTGTGCCTTGTGGAACAGAGCTTTTCACAGTAGCTGCCTCAGACTTTACTCTGTTGACTACTACTCTTTGTGTTCTACATGTTAGGAAATTATAGATCCATCTACCAACTTTTCCTGTTATTCCTTTATCACGCATTTTGTGTGCTATTACACCATGGTCACACTTGTCAAAGGCTTTTGCAAAATCTTTGTATATAACATCTGCATTCTGTTTATCTTCTAGAGCATCCAGGACCTTGTCGTAGTGGTCCAGTAGTTGGGACAGACAGGAGCGGCCTGCTCTAAACCCATGCTGTCCTGGGTTGTGCAATTGATGTGTATCAAGATGGGTGGAGATCTTGCTTCTTAGAACCCTTTCAAAGATTTTTATGATATGGGACGTTAGCGCAATTGGTCTGTAGTTCTTTGCTATTGCTTTACTGCCCCCTTTGTGGAGCAAGGCTATGTCTGTTGTTTTTAGTAGCTGCGGGACGATCCCAGTGTCCATGCTTCCTCTCCATAAGATGTTAAAAGCATGTGATAGGGGCTTCTTGCAGTTCTTGATGAACACGGAGTTCCATGAGTCTGGGCCTGGAGCAGAGTGCATGGGCATGTCATTTATTGCCTTTTCGAAGTCATTTGGAGTCGTGGTGATGTCAGAAAGGCATGCGTCTGTCAAATTCTGTGGCACTCTCATAAAAAATTCATTTAGGTTTTCGATTTTCAGTCTGGTTAGTGGCTCACTAAAAACTGAGTCATACTGGGACTTAAGTAACTCACTCATTTCCTTGCTGTCATCTGTGTAGGACCCATCCCGTTTAAGTAGGGGCCCAATACTGGTTGTTGTTCTCGACTTTGATTTTGCATAGGAAAAAAAATACTTTGGGTTTCTTTCAATTTCATTTATGGCTTTTTGTTCTTCCCGTGTCTCTTGATTCCTGTAAGATTCCTTTAGTTTTAATTCAATGTTTGCTATTTCTCTGACTAGTGTCTTCCTACGTATTTCAGAGATATTGGCCTCCTGTAGCCGCTCCGTTATTATTTGCCTTCGCCTGTAAAGGGAGCGCCTCTCTCTTTCTAGTTTGCATCTTCTCCTCCTTTTCCTTAAGGGAATTTGCCTTGAGCAAACCTCGAGTACCACAGAGTTAATTTGTTCTAGACATAGGTTGGGATCCGTGATGCTTAGGCAATCTTCCCAGTTTATATCGTTTAGGACTTGGTTTACTTGGTCCCACCTTATGTTTTTGTTATTGAAGTTGAATTTGGAGAAAGCTCCCTCGCGGCTGATCACATTTTGTTGATCTGGGGCTCCCTGCATGCATGTCTGGACCTCTATTATGTTGTGATCTGAGTATATTGTTTTTGATATGATGACATTTCGTATCAGATCATCATTGTTGGTGAAGATGAGGTCCAGCGTATTCTCTAATCTTGTGGGCTCCACTATTTGCTGGTTTAAGGTGAATTTGTTGCAGAGATTTAAAAGTTCATGCATGTGTGAATTTTCATCTGAGCTGCCTCCTGGTGTTATCTCTGCTACCACATTGTTTGCAATGTTCCTCCATTTAGGTGCCTGAGGTTGAAATCCCCAGTAGCAAGATGTTGGGGGCAGGAGCTGGAAGATTTTCTAGACAGTGGTCAATTTTCAGAAGCTGTTCCTGGAATTGTTGGGACGTTGCATCCGGGGGCTTGTAGACAACCACGATGACTAGGTTTTGATTCTCGACCTTTATTGCTAGTACTTCAACTACATCATTTGAGGCATTTAGTAGTTCTGAACATATAAGTGACTCTGTGATATACAGGCCAACCCCCCCTTTTTGCCTGTTCACTCTGTCACACCTGTATAGGTTGTAGCCTGGGATCCATATTTCATTGTCCAAGTGATCTCTTATGTGGGTCTCTGTGAAAGCCGCAAACAAAGCGTTTGACTCTGTAAGCAGTCCATGAATAAAAGGTACCTTGTTGTTTGTTGCTGGCTTTAGACCCTGTATATTAGCAAAGATGAATGTAGTTGGATTGGTGGTATTGGTGGTATGGGGGGTCTTTTTTTCCTGGCTCTAATATCTGTTGTAATGGAGTGGAGGCCACTGACTGTGATTCCACTCCAGAAATGCTTTCAGTTGGTGTACAATTTCTGTCATTTCCTGCCAGCTTTTTTTCCTTCCTGGTACTAAAAAACCTCTCTCTCCGGAGTGGCTGTGGCTACCCAGATTTTGCCATGGTCTGGATGGTCTGTGTCGCCTCGTACCCTTTAGGTGGTATGCCTGGCAATATAAGTTATAACACTGTCTTTCCTGAATTGATGTGTGGCACATTTCAGGGTGGAAAAACTTACAGGACGGGAGGTTGCATTTGCCTGTTTTCATATGGGAACGGCATTTTCTGGGGTGATCATAATTGCATGACCCATCTGATTTCCCAGATTTTCCATGCCTGCAGATACCAAGTGCATAGTATTCACATAGGCCTGGTTTCCGTTTGCCCTGTTTTTTTGTGACTGTGTTCCCCATTGGTGGGTGTGTTCCTGTCTTGTGTCTGCCTTCGTTACTGGTGCTAACAATGGAGTCTTCAACTTTTTCCGGTGTGTGTGTATGTGTATATGTGGGTGTGTATGTACTCACCTAACTGTACTCACCTAATTGTGGTTGCAGGGGTCGAGACTCAGCTCCTGGCCCCGCCTCTTCGCTGTCTGCTACTGGGTCTCTGCTTTCCCTGCTCCATGAGCTTTATCATACCTTGTCCTAAAACTATGTATGGTTCCTGCCTCCACTATATCTTTCTCTAGACTATTCCACTTCCTGACTACTCTGTGGCTGAAGAAATGCTTCCTAACATCCCTTTGACTCATCTGAGTCTTCAGCTTCCAGTTGTTTCTGTGTTCCCTCTCTGAAACATCCTGTCACTGTCTACCTTGTCAATTCCCCGCAGTATTTTGTATGTCGTTTTCATGTCTCCTCTGACCCTTTTTTCCTCCAGTGTTGTTAGTCCTATTTCCCTCAATCTTTCTTCATAAGACAGACCCCTGAGTTGTGGAACTAACCTTGTCGCAAACCTTTGCACTTTCTCTAGTTTCTTTACATGCTTGACCAGGTGTGGGTTCCAGACTGGTGCTGCATATTCTAGTATGGGCCTGACGTACACGGTATACAGTGTCTTGAACGATTCCTTGTTAAGGTAACGGAACGCTAATCTTAGGTTTGCCAGTCGCCCATATGCTGCCGCATTTATCTGGTTGATGTGTGCCTCCGGAGACGTATATGTGTGTGTGTGACCCATCAATAAAATTTGCACCAAGAACTCATTACTTTTGTGACCGGGTGTAGACTAGTGAATTGTTCATTGTTTTATAATTTGTTCATGATTGTAACCATGTATAAACGTAAGTAAATTTACTTACATGTTTCATTACCTTTGTAACTTGTGAGTTCATTACCTTTGTAGCTTGTTAGTTCATTACCTTTGTAACTTGCTCAGCTATCAAAACTTTGGGGTCCAGTCCCTGAACCCATTATGTACCTCTGTAATCTTTTGACTACTGCCCACAGGATGGGTATGGGGTGCATAATAAAGATATCAAACTAAACCTCAACGGGGGTAACCACGGTAAAATTATACTAGTCGGTCAACTCCCCGGGAGAATATTTTGTTGTAAGTGGCGGTGAAGCCCAGACAGGTAATCTCTTAATTCCCCACACCGATGGTTCAAAGTCGTCTGACTGCATCGGATTCGCAGCAGTGTTTCCGGACAGCGTCGTGCGAGGGCATATATTACCCTCGGCTAGCATATTTACGGCTGAATTGTATGTCATTCTTGTGGCACTTATCCGTATTGAATCTATGCCTGTATCACCATTTGTGGTCGTTTCAGACTTCCTTAGTGCTTTACAGGCTATCTGTAAAATTGATACACCTCACACCCTAGTTCTTTGTATCCAACTTTGGTTACGCCGTATCTCTAGCAAGTACAAAGATATTGTTTTTTGTTGGGTCCGTGGTCATGTTGACGTACAGGGCAATGAACAGGAAGACACTGCTGCGCAGTCAGCAGTACATGACCTTCCACTTTCCTATAGAGGTGTTCCTTTTACAGTCTATTTTGCGGTCATTGCTACCCACCTTCGCACCCGTTGGCAACAACGTTGGTCTGAACTGCTAAATAACAAACTTCATTCTATTAAACCGAGTATAGGTTTCTGGCCTTCTTGTCACCAATGTCGAGGTTGGGAGACTACACTCTCCCGTCTTCGCATTGGCCACACTCGTCTTAAGCACGGGTATCTCATGGAGAGGCTCCCTGCCCCTCTCTGTGAGCATTGTCAGGTTCCAGTGTCTGTTCAACATATTCTGTTGGACTGTCCACTTTATCAACGAGCACACAGAATTTACCTCCAACGGCGTCTTCGCTCTGCGGCCCTTTCTTTACCTTCCCTTCTTGCTGATGGACTCTCCTTTAATCCTGACTCTCTCGTTGACTTTTTGACAGAAACTGACTTACTACACAAACTCTGAAGATTATACCTCTAGCACCTCCCTCAGTCCCTTCTACCTCGATCTCTTGCTACCCCCCACCCCTGCACTACCCACCGCTATCTAGCACTCCATACCCTACTAATCGTCCATCTCCCTCTTACAACTCACTCTCCCTGCATCCTACAATAACCTACAGCGCTGTATAACCCCTGTGGTTTAGCGCTTCTATTTGATTATAATAATAATAATATACCTCTAGCACCTCCCTCAGTCCCTTCTACCTCGATCTCTTGCTACCCTCCACCACCCACCGTTATCTTGCACTCCATACCCTACTAATCGTCCATCTCCCTCTTACAACTCACTCTCCCTGCATCCTACAATAACCCCTGTGGTTTAGCGCTTCTATTTGATTATAATAATAATAATAAATAAGGCACTATCCACTGTCCTGCTGCACTCCATACCCTACTAATCGTCCATCTCTCGCTTACAATCCATTCTCCCTGCATCCTGTCCTGCCCTGCTGTATAACCCTTGTGGTTTAGCGCTTATTTTGATCATAATAATAATATTCCCTCATCTATGTCGTTTATGTAGATTGTGAACAACAAGGGGCCCAATACTGACCCCTGTGGAACACCGCTTGTGACACTTCCCCACTCTATTTTCTCCCCATTTATGCAAACTCTCTGCTGCCTATTTGTCAACCATGCCTCTATCCAGGAAAAAAATTCTCCTCCTATTCCGTGTGCCTTAATTTTCCTCAATAGTCTCTGATGTGGGACTATCAAAAGCCTTACTGAAGTCCATATACACAATATCATATTCATTACCATGATCTACCTCCTCAAATACCTTAGTGAAAAAAGTTATTAAATTTGTAAGACAGGAACGCCCTTTTGTAAAACCGTGCTGAGATTCTTTGATTAATTTATGCTTTTCAAGATGGCTACGAATTGCCTCGGCAATTATTGATTCCATAAATTTTCCCTCTATGGAGGTTAGGCTTATTGGTCTATAGTTCGAAGCTAAGGACCTGTCACCTGCTTTGAAAATGGGTATTACATTTGCCATTTTCCACTTATCTGGCACCATGCCAGTTTGCAGTGATATGTTGAAAAGATTAGCCATAGGTTTGCTAAGCTCCTCTTTACATTCCTTTAGAACCCTTGCATACAGTTCATCAGGGCCTGTTAGGTTTTAATTTATCTATTTGTCTAAGGACCATGTCACTTGTGACCCTAATCGTGCATAGTTTACTATCGTCCTGTTCTACATAATTTATTATTTCTGGAATATTGCTAGTATCTTCCTGTGTAAAAAATGAGAGGAAGTAAGTGTTAAAAATTCTACACATTTCCTTATCACTGATGGTGAGCTGACCTGAGTAACTTTTGAGTGGGCCTATCTTGTCCCTAATCTTACTTCTGTATATCTGAAAAAATCCTTTTGGGTTAGTCTTCGACTCTCTTGAAACTTTAACCTCATAGTCTCTTTTTGCTTGTCTTATTCCCTTTTTTGTTTCTCTCTTTAACTGAATATATTGATTACTTTATTGCCCCTCTCCTCTTTTGATTCGCCTATATATGCCTCTCTTTTGACCAATGAGATGTTTTAATCTATTGTTCATCCATTTAGGATCATTTTTGTTTGATCTGATTTCCCTATTAGGAACATAAGTTGTCTGAGCAGCTAGAACTATTCTCTAGAAAACGTCATATTGGAAATCACCACCTACCCGACCCACTGTCAGGTCATTCCAGTTCAGCCCACCCAGGTAATTTTTCAGACCTATGAAATCAGCCAGGCGGAAGTCAGGGACAGAGACTTGATTGCCATTATTAGGGTAATTCCATGATGTATTAAAACTGAGTGATTTGTGATCACTTTTCCCAAGCTCATCATTAACCTCAAGATTGTTAATTAGCTATTCCCTGCTGGCAAGAACCAAGTCTAGCAGGTTATTTCCTCTAGTTGGTTCTGTCACCAACTGTTTCAAAAAACAATCCTGAATCGTATCAAGAAAGTCACTTGATTCTAAATTTCCTGTCAAATTGCTCCAGTCAATTTGTCTAAAGTTGAAATCTCCCATTAGCACAACATTTTCATATGTAGATGCCTTACGAATTTCATCCCATAGAAGTTTCTCCCTATCAAGATTTGGGGGCCTGTAAATCACACCCAAGATAAGTTTTACACGGCCTTCAAGAAGCTGTAACCAAACAGATTCAGTGGCTGATGCTCCTAATTTTATATCTTGATAAATTTAGACACATATGCAACACTTGGGTATCTTTATGTGTTGCATATGTGTCTAATTTATCAACTTGTCGGTTTTCTGAACCATTCGTCTACATTTTATATCTTGTCTAACACAACAATTTAAATTTTCTCTGACATACATCGCTACTCCACCACCCTTCCTGTTGACCCTATCAGTGTGAAATAATTTATAGCCTTGTATGTGACATTCAGAAGGCAACTCTCTATCTTTCAGATTGAGCCAGGTCTCTGTTTTAGCAATAATATATATGTTTCCTGCACTTGCAATTAATCTTAGCTCATCTATCTTATTTCTTACACTCCTGCTATTAGTATAGTAAATCTTAAGGGAGCTAGTCTCTTGTTTCCCTCTGCTGTCTCCCTTTGTTTGCTGACCTGATCCATTGTCTTTACTAGGAACCACTCGCCACTTGTAGCAGGTGATGGACTGCACCTCACTCCTGGTAGCCTTTTTTCCCTCACCCTTCTCGCAGGGAGTGGCAGACTGCCCCTCACCACTTCGGTAACCTCACTCTCACTTCCAAACCCATTAAGGTGAACCTTCAGCCTCCTAAATTCCTCCTGGAGAAGCAGGACCTCTTCCTTCAACATTCCCACCTCGCATTTTAAAGCACTGCAGCTGCTAGCCATGATTGTAACCCTCTTCACTAATTCCCAAAGCAGCAGCTCAGGGACTGCGACCACTGGCAAGATCAGACAGGCACTTCCTAAGTACATTATTATAGGCAGTACAAAAATCTCATACTCCTAGAGTACCAAGCTCTTTAGTGATCTCCAGTTCCAGCAAGTTATAACATATATTTCTATAAAGCAACTAGACTTCATCGAAGGAGAAAGGTGAAAAATAAGATATTATAGTATTTCGTATTTATTAATAAAAATAACAAAAATATGGAAATGAACAGTAAGATGAATCACTGTTATGCTGGGACAATGTAACGCCTTCGTTATCCCGGGACAATATGATTCCTTCGTTGTCCCTGGACAATGTGATGCCTACGTCATGCTCGGCGAGGGTGGTACCATTGTTATCCTGGGACAAAGTAGTGTAATTGATATCCTGGGGAAAAGTGGTGCCATCATTATCGTTATCTTGTGACATAGTAGTGCCAACGTTATCTAAGGACAAAGTGGTGCCATCATTATCTTGGAATAAAGTGGTTCCATCGTTATCCTGTTGCATAGTAGTGCCAACGTTATCTAAGGACAAAGTGGTGCCAGCATTATCTTGGAATAATGTGTTGCCGACGTTATCCTCATATATGGAAGTAACGTCATCTTGGGACAAAGTGGAACTTTCCTCACTAATTAGAGAACCCATTGTGTTGGTAACGGGTTCCCTGTTGAAAGCAAAATCTACTAATGTTATTGTAGTATCATACATCAACCACATATATCCTATCATCTCTCCGGTGGTGAGAATGCCTGGAAGACCAATTTCGATAAGCTTGAGCTTCATCAAAAAGCTTAAAGTTGATATGAGAAAGTTAATTGAGGTCAATACAGTGAGACGTGAGAAGGCTTCGCCGTCCGTATTGTTTTCATCCATTCCTCGGACGAAGAAGTTCTTGACTTTGGAAGTGATATAAGAAAAGAACTGGGATGCGCGGGTCATGAACGAACTCTCCTCCCCGGTCTCTTGTGGTATGGAGTTGCACACACAGACATCTGTTGTTAACAAGAACACGAAAAGGACGAATTTGACCACTTTAGTATCCATTGGGATGTTAAACTTGCTTCTGCTGCTGTTGCTGTAAGACTAAAGTAACCCAGTGACTGAGCCTTATATACATTGGTCTGAGGTGAGATGCTATGGAGGGACAATAACGTGAAAAGTGGAACATTACTGACCCATGTAAGACAGGTCCTTCTCCAAACCAACCATGTATTTGTCCCTTTCCCGAAGATACCCAAGAATTTGCTTCTGTACCCCAGCCCCTCCAATTCATATTACATAATAACATAAGAAAGTAGGTACACTGCAGCAGGCAGGAACACTGTCAACAGGCCTACTGCAGTGTTCCTACTTTCTTTTGTTTCCTATGTTCTTACGAGGAGAGATGATTTAAGTGTATAAGTGGAATATAGGTATTAATATTTGAACAACCCACTTTCAGTGGGTTGTTCAAATATTCTGCTAGTGGGTTAAGTTGTAAAGGTGTAGTGTCTGATATGTGGAAGATGGCTAATGTAATTCCTATTTTTAAAGCAGGGGACAAGCCATACCGTCAAATTACCGACCTGAGAGAGGACGTGTCTAGGGTTCTCTGTGGACTGAACTACTTTTGCTCTGTGAAGTGAACCAAGATGCCGTCCATTGAGCAACTTTACCAGCAGCTTAAGGAGGAATTGAGGGTAGCGAAGCTTGAGATACGGCGATTGACGGAGGAAAACAAGAGGATTCGTAGTAGTCCTCCTGTTGTGAGTCCTCAGGTCAAGAAGGGAACCTGGGCAGTGGCCGGACTTCAAGGAACGAAGTTGAAGATCAAGAAAACGAATGGAGAGTTAGAAACGATGAAGAAGAAAGAGACTGCTGTGGAAACATCGAATGCCTTCTCCGTGCTACCCGATGAATGTGAGTCGACTACAGGGAAAATCACGACGAACGACACAAAGGAAGGTAAAAACATTGTTATTGTTGGGGACAGCCAGGTTAGATACATGGATAGGGCTTTCTGTTTGAATGATAGGAGTAGGAGACAAAGGGTTTGCTTTCCTGGGGCTGGGATGGAGGATATTGTTAGCCGTCTGGACGACATCATGAGAGGTAATGGGAGCAATCCTATTATCTGTCTCAGTGCTGGAGGCAACGATGTTGGCAGACGTAGGAGTGAGGACCTGACTAGCAGGTTTAGGTCAGCAATAGACATAATTAGGAAGAAGGGTGGGAACCCTGTCATATGTGGTATTTTGCCAAGGAGAGGAGTTGGAAATGAATGGCTGTCCAGGGCAA
The DNA here is from genome assembly GCA_009830355.1 of Cherax destructor. Classification (NCBI taxonomy): domain Eukaryota; kingdom Metazoa; phylum Arthropoda; class Malacostraca; order Decapoda; family Parastacidae; genus Cherax; species Cherax destructor. Next base: position 18,436 of record WNWK01031590.1, read on the forward strand.
TTGGTGTCAATTGCTGGCTGGACAAATACTGTAAGGAAAATTCAGTAACATTCATTGACAACTGGGACCTCTTCTATGGCAGAAATGACATGTATGCCAGGGATGGGGTTCACTTATCCAGGTCTGGGGTGGGGGCACTGGCAACTGCAGTGGAGGGAGCTGTTAGGGCTTTAAACTAGAAATAGTTAGTGGTATGGGTTTTGGGGGGAAAACAGAGAAGTCCCAGTGTAGTAATATTATAAGAACATAAGAACATAAGAACATAAGAACATAAGAATGGAGGAACACTGCAGAAGGCCTATTGGCCCATACAAGGCAGGTCCTTATCAAAACCACCACTACCTAAGAATTTACTCCTGTACTCACGACACTAATCAAATCCAGCCCCTCCCACTCATATATTTGTCCAATCTCTTTTTAAAGCCACCCAAGGTCCTAGCCTCAATCACCCTACTCGGAAGATTGTTCCACGCATCTACAACTCTGTTCGAAAACCAGTACTTGCCTATGTCCTTTCTAAATCTAAATTTATCCAATTTAAATCCGTTATTTCTGGTTCTTACTTGGTTCGATATCCTCAGAATTTTATTAATATCTCCTTTGTTTATGCCCATCATCCACTTGTACACCTCGATGATATCTCCCTCATTCTACGTCTCTCCAGAGAGTGGAGATTCAACGCTCTAAGTCTATCTTCATACGGGAGATTTCTTATACTGTAAATCATTTTAGTCATTCTTCTTTGTATGTTCTCCAATGAATCTATATCCATCCTGTAGTAAGGAGACCAAAACTGAGCTGCATAATCCAAATGAGGTCTCACTAGTGATGTATAGAGCTGTAAAATAACTTTTGGACTTCTGTTGCTTATACTTCTTGAAATAAATCCTAGTAATCTGTTAGCCTTATTGCGCACACTTAGGCACTGTTGTCTTGGCTTTAGATTTCTGCTTACCATGACTCCCAAGTCTTTTCACATTCTGTATGATCAAGCTCAACTTCACCTAGTTTATAAATTCGAGGGATATTTTCATTACCAACGACAAGCACCTTACACTTGTCCACATTGAACTTCATCTGCCACTTTTCAGACCAAGACATTAATTTATCCAAATCCTCCTGGAGTTCACTGTTATCCTCCTCAGAATGAATTATACGGCCTATTTTTGTATCATCAGCAAATTTACTCATGTCACTTGCAATTCCTTCATCAAGGTCATTAATGTAAATTATGAACAACAATGGGCCCAAAACTGATCCTTGTGGAACGCCACTAGTGACAAATCCCCATTCAGATTTGACCCCATTAATGGAAACTTTCTGCTTTCTATTGGTAAGCCATGCCTCTATCCATGCTAGAACTTTACCTCCTATACCATGAGCTGCCACCTTTCTTAAGAGTCTCTTGTGAGGTACTCTATCGAAGGCCTTACTGAAATCCAAGTAAACTATATCATATTCTTTATCACTGTCTACTGCCTCAAATGTTTTATTGAAAAACGTCAGTAAATTTGTCAGGCAGGAACGACCTCTCGTAAACCCATGCTGAGATTCATTAATCAAATTATGTTCTTCAAGGTGACTTCTGATAATATCAGCTATAATTGATTCTAATAATTTGCCTACTATAGACGTGAGGCTTATTGGACGGTAATTTGATGGAATGGACTTATCCCCTGATTTGAATATAGGAACTACATTAGCTATCTTCCACATCTCTGGCACAACACCAGTTAGGATGGACGTATTAAACACATTCGTTAATGGCTGACTAAGTTCCATTTTGCATTCTTTAAGTACCCTGGAAAACAACTCGTCGGGTCCCGGGGACTTATTTTGCTTCAGTTTATCTATCTGTTTGATAACCATGTCCCTCGTGACAGTAATATTAGTTAATTTGAATTCTTCAGGAACTGAATAATTGTTAATTTCTGGAATCTCATTTACGTCTTCTTGTGTAAAGACTGACAAAAATAGTCATTAAATAGAGAACACATTTCCAGTTCGTTATCCGTCAGCTGTCCATTCCCAATTTTCAGAGGTCCTACCTTTTCCCTCACCTTCGTCCTGTACACTTGAAAGAACCCTTTTGGATTAGTCTTTGATTCATTAGCAACCTTAATCTCATAGTCACGTTTAGCCTTTCTAATCCCCTTTTTACTTCTCTTTTCAACTGAACATATTGGTCAATAAGGTTAACATCTCCTCTTTTGATGCGCCTATAAATTCCTCTTTTCTCCCTAATAAATGTTTTAGCCTCCTGTTAATCCATTTGGGATCGTTATTATTTGACCTAAATTCTCTCTGGGGAATAAACATACTCTGTGCACGTTGTACATTATTAAGAAACAAATCATAAACGCAGATCCCATCGTAATCGTTAGCTAGATTACCCCAGTCGAGATTAGACAGGTGTTCCCTAAGTCCAATATAATCGGCAGAACGAAAATCAGGAACTTTTACCGTATTATCCCTATTCTCGTACTCCCATGTAATATTAAAAGTAATGGATTTGTGATCACTAGCTCCAAGCTCTTCAGTGATCTCCAGATTATTTACAAGAGTTTCTTTATTTGACAAGACTAGGTCGAGCAAATTATTACCTCTGGTAGGCTCCGTCACACACTGCTTCAGAAAACAGTCCTGAACTACTTCCATAAAGTCACTGGACTCCAGATTACCGGTCAAAGAAGTCCAGTCAATTTGACTAAAGTTAAAATCCCTACTAACACTACGTTATTGTGCCTAGAAGCCCTAACAATTTCGTCCCAAAGAAGTCTCCCTCTATCGTGATCCAAGCCTGGAGGTCGGTATATTACACCTAGAATCAGTTTTTCTTGACCTTCTAGAAACTCTACCCAAACAGATTCTGTTAATGATCCATCTATTTTTATGCCTGTTTTTATGCAGCAATTTATATTTTCTCGTACATACAATGCAACTCCACCCCCTTTCCCATTATATCTATCTACATGGAACAACTTAAACCCCTGAATATGACACTCAGCAATCATATCCCGACTCTTGGTATTATACCATGTTTCAGTTATTGCAATGACATCAAAGTTCCCAGCACATGCTACCAAACGTAATTCGTTAATTTTATTTCTGGAGAAATAAAATAGGCAGAATAAGGTAGATAGTGGAAAACTAGTGACACTAGATGACAAGGACAGTAATAGGTATAGTGGAAAAACAGAGATGAGCAGGAAGGGTAAAGAGAAAGGAGGGTCTCTAAATATATATTACACCAATAGTCGTAGTGCTAGGAATAAGATGGACGAGTTGAGATTAGTTGCAAGTACGGGTAATATTGATGTTTTTGCAATAACTGAGACATGGTTTAATATGAAAAATCGGGACTTGCCTGCAGAATGTCACATTCAGGGTTTTAAATTGTTCCAAGTAGACAGAAGTATCGGGAAAGGGGGTGGGGTGGCACTCTATGTCCGTGATCATTTAAATTGTTGCATAAAAACGGGTATAAAGTCTGAACTAACACATACAGAGTCTGTCTGGATACAATTTTCAGAGGGGTGTGAAAAATTGATTTTAGGCGTGATTTACCGTCCTCCAAACTTAGATAGGGAACAAGGGAGACTACTTTGGGAGGAAATTGTTAAGGCCACAAGACACGATAACGTAGTAATTCTAGGGGACTTTAACTTTAGTCAGATTGATTGGAATTTCATGACAGGGAATTTAGAATCTAACGACTTTTAGAAGTAGTTCAGGATTGTTTTTGAAGCAGTTTGTAACAGAACCTACAAGGGAAATAACCTACTTGACTTGGTTCTGGCAAGCAAGGAAACCCTTGTTAATAATTTAGAAATTACAGAGGAACTCGGCTCAAGCGACCACAAGTCAATTACCTTTAGCATTGAATGGATGTATGATAGTAGGGATAATTCAGTAATGGTCCCAGATTTTCGCTTAGCAGATTATAATGGACTTAGAGAACACTTATCAACTGTGGACTGGGGTGAAGAAGAGAGGTATCAATATGACAGTTTTCTTAACACTATACAGGCTGCCCAAAGAACATTTATCCCGTATAAAGAAATTAGATCAAGTAGAAATGACCCAAAATGGATGAATAATAGGCTCAAATATCTTTTAGGGCAGAAGAAAGGAATTTATAGGCGCATAAAAAGAGGTGAGGG
>WNWK01031591.1:0-22597 GCA_009830355.1 Cherax destructor
CATCACCTCAACTCACTATAAACCATCCATTCCCTCAACTCACTATAAACCATCCATCCCCTCAACTCACTATAAACCATCCATCACCTCAACTCACTATAAACCATCCATCACCTCAACTAAGTATAAACCATCCATCACCTCAACTCACTATAAACCATCCATCACCTCAACTCACTATAAACCATTCATCACCTCAACTCACTATAAACCATCCATCCCATCAACTCACTATAAACCATCCATCACCTCAACTCACTATAAACCATCCATCACCTCAACTCACTATAAACCATCCATCACCTCAACTCACTATAAACCATCCATCACCTCAACTCACTATAAACCATCCATCACCTCAACTCACTATAAACCATCCATCACCTCAACTCCTATCAACCATCCACATCCAAAACTCACTATCAATAACCACAACTGACTATCAAACATCTATAACTACAACTGACTATCAACCACAACCATCTATAACAACAACTGACTATCAACCACAATCATCTATAACCACAACTGACTATCAACCACAACCATCTATAACCACTACTGACTATCAACCACAACCATCTATAACCACTACTGACTATCAACCACAACCATCTATAACCACTACTGACTATCAACCATCTATAATCACATCTGATCATCACCTCAGCTCACTATAAACCATCCATCACCATAACTTATCCCAACCATCCATCACCACAACTCACTACCAACCATCCACATTATGTGAAGGACTCACATGGGTCTAAACAGGTGTGAACATTTAGTGTTTTATGTGAATGTTCAATGAGTGTTCTATTCCAGATCTGTTTCTGATCAACATATTCATTAAATGTTAATTTTCTAACCATATCATCGTGTTCAGTACATGTTCTTTACCAGATCTACATGTATGTGAATATAAAGTCAAGAAATTTTTCCAACCATCTTGACTTTGTTCAAAAAACCTATCTTGAATTAGTTGATGGATTATGAAAATATTGTCTTAAATCTAGTACTTGCTGCTTAACAAAACTTTCTACATTTTTACTCAGGGTTCCTCACATTACTTCAACATGGTTACTCATAGGTACCTCATAACTTCCTGTATGTTAGTCATAAGTCCCCAATCATCTGTCCTACATGGTTACTCATAGGTCCTCCACATTTTCGTAAACCATGAGTGGGTTTGATTTATTTTTATGTTCATTTAAAACTACATTTCATAATTTCCCCAAGCAGAGTAGCTGAAAAAATATCTTCGATGACAATCATAGTGTTATCTTAAGTCCACCTTGTAGTTGTTTACTAAGACATACGTGACTTACAGGGAAAGATTTCTAACCTTCTTCACCATGTCAAGTGGAAAGAAAACACCAGAAAAATTAACAATGATGATAAACACAGAGGAAAGCACTGATATGTGAACACTGAGCTTAGTGAGTTTATAAGATATACTTGGTATCTTAATATGCACATTGGGACAGACAGAAGAAATAATCAATTTATTAACAATACTCAACATCAACCAGCCATAATTTCATCTGATCATCAACCATCACTCACTATAACTCACATACAAACAGCACCAAAGTATCTCTACATAACATCTCACAATCACCAATCAATGTCTTCTGGATGAAGCTCTTCCGTGAGACATCCTTCAAATCACTAAACAAACGTCCCACTTCATAAAATCTTTGGAATTTAACAACCCAACCTCCTTGGACAACAATTGCACTAGGGCAATGGGTAGCATACTACCTAGAAAGGTTGGATCAATGGCAGACAAACAAATGAAGGTTATATACACAGATTTGCATCTTCGACATGCGATTACACAAAATCGCGAAGTACAAAAAGTGTAGTAATCTATAATCTTAAGACAGTAATAGAAGAAGTAACGTCGACTGTGTTCAACTCAACATCACAGTCATATCTTCAGTCTGATACAAGCAATCATTAATCACATACAAACAGCATATGACCAAAAAACAGTATCTTTCTATTAAAATAAATTCAAATCACCAATCAGCTAGCTATTCTGGATTGAAGTCTTCGCCGGGCTGAGCCCACTCCTTCAAAGTCACTAAACAAACGTCCCACATCATAAAAATCTTTGGAAGGGTTCTAAGAAGCAAGATCGCCAACCCCTTGGACTCGCAACAATTGCACTACCCAGGGCACCATGGGTAGTGCAGCTACTGGACCACTATGACAAGGGCTTGGATGCAATGGCAGACAAACAAAATGAAGGTGTAGTATACACAGACTTTGCAAAAATCTTCGACAAATGCGATTACACAAAATGCGCGAAAAAGAAATAACAGAAAAGGTGGGTAGATAGATCTATAACTTCCTAACCAATAAAAGACAGAGTAATAGTAAAGAGAGTAACGTCCGAGGCGGCTACAGTGAAAAAATTCTGTTCCACAAGGTTCAGTACTTGCTGCCATCCTTTTCCTCATCCTCATATCTGACATAGAGATGTAAACAATAGCACCGTGTCTTCCTTTGCTGACGATACCACAATGTGCAAGACAGTCTCAACCATTGAGGACACTGTAAATCTGAAAGCAGACATTAACCAAGTATTCAAATGGGCCACAGACAACAATATGAAGTTCAATTAGAATAAATTTCAATAACTTCGCTACGGAAAACTTGAGGAAATAAAAACTGGATCGAATTCTAACCACATAAAGATCAAAAAACTAATGTGAAGGAAATGGGAGTGATAATGTCAGAGAGTCTCACTTTTAAAGATCACAACAACAGGATGGATTAATGAGAACCTTGAAAACTGTGGATGCCAAGCCAGTGATGATTCTTTTCAAATCGCAGGTTCTCTCTAGGATGGAGTAGTGTTGTACACTAACAGCCCTTTTCAATGCAAGAGCAGGTGAGGTGTGTTTTTGAGTCAGTACGAGAAGCACAACAACTGGAGCATGATGTTTGTGTAAGTATGGATGGTGAGTTTGGGGAAGTTTATGCCACAGATTATTTTATTGATTTTGGTGCTCTCATGTTTATCTGTAAGACCCTAGTGTGCAGAGGCCTGTGTAGTGGAGAGTACTAGTGTGCAGAGGCCTGTGTAGTGGAGAGTACTAGTGTGCAGAGGCCTGTGTAGTGGAGAGTACTAGTGTGCAGAGGCCTGTGTAGTGGAGAGTACAGTGTGCAGAGTGTGTGGTCTGTGTAGAGGCCTGTGTAGTGGAGAGTACTAGTGTGGAGCTGGAGTGGAGGCTAGTGTGAGCCTGTGAGAGTACTAGTGTGCAGAGGCCTGTGTAGTGGAGAGTACTCGTGGAGTGATTTCCTTGCAGGTTAAGAGACCGGCAGAAGGGAGGGGAGGTCATGGAGCCTCCTTGTTTATAAATGTTTTTATCCACTAGTAGCCGCGTGCTGGTGAGCTAATGTGAGTACTGAGTAAAAGTGTACTGGTGTATGGTGAGTTTGTATGTAGGGAAGGTAGTATGTTGTATATGTAAGTTTACTATTAATATATTATACTTTTATATGTTAGTTTTTATGCCCTTCTTGTTATAAACTACTGACTCCACATATAATGTGAAGGTACAAGCTGACCCTTCGTTGGTTTATGTGGAGTAATGTAAATGCCCCTATACTAGGCAGGTTGTTTACCCCTAGGAACCAGGAATTTTATTTACGTTACGGAGTAAAAAGTGTAACATGAGGAACGAGCATCTGGTTCACTGGCTGGGAGGGCAGACTATATGGGTGTGTGACATACGCCAAATAAAATGTGACGTACTCTTAGCATGCCACAATAAAGCACCTAAATTACTGGGAACGTTTGAAGTCCCTTGACGTGTACTCCTTGGAACGCAGGCGAGAAATATGCATAATCAACACCTGGAAAATCCTAGAGGGGACTAGTCTCAAATCTGCACAAGGAAATCACTCCTAACGAACGCAAAAGACTTGGCAGGCGGTGCAGCATCATCCCAGTAAGGTCGCCATGATTACGCTAGGAGACAAATGTCTGGGGCTCAAGACTGTTCAATTGCCTCTCAGCATACATAAGAGGGATTAACAATAGACCACTGGTTATCTTCAAGAGGGAGTTCGACAGACACCTAAAGTGAGTACCTCACCTGCTGGGCTGTGGTTCGTACGAGGGTTTGCCTGCGGCTGGCAGTAACAGCTTGGTTGATCAGGCCCTAAATGATGTGGTTCACTATGTTGCAAAGATATATGCCACAAAGAAAGCAAGTGATAAAAAGACACAGTTGTAAAAACTATTGAATGAAGAAGTTTGTTTCACAGGTGAAAGTTCCTCTCTGTTGTTATGTGTTTTTTCACCACCATCGTTGTGTTGTGATGTGTATAAAGTCTGTCTGCTACACCACAGTTAATAACACTGTATGTAACCTGTTCACAACCAGTCAAGAAAATTTTGATCTCTAAAATTGGGATAAAAGTAAATTCAACACATACCCGCTGTGAGACATACCTCTCTGATGTATATGATTATTATTATTATTTTGATGATTAGTAATAATAATAATAATAATATTATAAGCATCTTTACGTATGAGTGTTTGGTCAGCATCTGGCAGGAGCAAAGTTCTTTACCAACATCATTTTATTAACTTTATATTTACACTATTTTGCAATTAACTTACATGTTCAAAACTTGTCCTCAAATATGGAAATATTAAAAATTAAAATTAAATTATAAAAATTAAAATTCTTTATTTCTGTTAATATTACAATGTGAGGTTTACATATTTTATGGTATTATTACATATTATAGGCATCTCCTCTGCTACTCTTTCCAGCCTTAATCCCATCCATCACCAGGGATTGCATTTATGCATTGGTGCTTTTCGTTCTTCCCCGGTTGAAAGCCTCTATGTAGAAGCGAACATTCCATCCTTGTCTGATCGTCGTAATGCACATTCCATTCGCTATTATGTTCACTCTCATGACCTCCGCAATCCTTCCATGTATAGGATGGTCACAGATGTTAGTAGACGCTCTTTATTTGTTCGTCGACCCTGTTTACTTCGTCCCTTTTCTCTTTGTCTACATTCGCTCTTATCTTCCCTTCAGCTACCACCTTTCTATGTTCATGTGACATCTCCCTTTTCCCTACCCCCTTGGGAAGTTCCTGCTGTCCGTGTCTGTTCTTTTCCTCTGCCTTGCGCGAAAGCCCAACTACCTACGGCGGCTTCTCGCTTTTTTTCTAGACCACTTCCGGTCTCATTCCCATGCCATAGCAGTATACACCGATGGTTCTAAGTCATCAGACGGCGTCGGATTCGCAGCAGAGTTTCCGGACAGCGTCGTGCGAGGGCATCTATTATCCTCAGCTAGCATATTTACGGCTGAATTGTACGCCATTCATGTGGCACTTATCCGTATTGCATCTATGCCTGTGTCACCATTTGTGGTTGTTTCAGACTCCTTTAGTGCTTTACAGGCTATCCGGAAATTTGATACACCTCACCCCTAGTTCTTCGTATCCAACTTTGGTTACACCATATCCCTAGCAAACATAAAGATATTGTTTTTTCCTGGGTCCCTGGTCATGTTGACGTACAGGGCAATGAACAGGCAGACACTGCTGCGCGGTCAGCAGTACATGACCTTCCAGTTTCATATAGAGGTCTTCCATTCACGGACTATTTTGCAGTCATTGTTACCCACCTTCGCACTCGTTGGCAACAACGCTGGTCTGAGGAGGAGGAGGATGAACCTCCACACATGTTACAGAACTAGTCGGAGGTGAAGAACCCGGCAATGGGGATTTTTTGCCGAACTTATGAGAAGAAAGGGGTGGTGAGGATTAGGTGGTGAACGAGGGGTTGTAGACACAGAACTCTGCGAGTGAGTAGAGGAAGGGGTGTGGACAGTATGGGATGCCGAGGTAGGAACCTCGGAGCCAAGAACAGCAAATGGATTCGAGACAGAAATGACTGAGGATGGGGCAACCACAGAGGAAGCCACGGAAGTTGGAACCCCAGAAGTGGGGGGGGGGGCGTTTAGCAATGCGAGAATAGGAAATACGGGGAAGTCTCCATTGAAGGCGTAGATGAGAGACAGCCATAGCACATGAGAAGCCTTCCAGATTTCCCACTCATTTAGGTAAACCTGACAACGATGAGAGTGTGATGGATGCGCCTCATGACAGTTAAGGCAAGAGGGAGGTAGATTACAAGGACTGGCATGGTTGTCGGCACCACAGACTGGGCATTCGGCCATGGACCTGCAATATTTCGCTGGATGACCAAAACGCCAGCAGTTTCTACACTGTTGCGGTGAAGGGGTCACCTTTCCAACTTGTAACCGGTGACCTGCAATGTAGACTGAGGGTGGAAGTTCACGGCAGTCAAATGTTAAACGAGCTATATTGCAAGGATAACATCTTCGCTTATGGGCAGGGAGGACAAAAGTGTCAACTTTGAGGATATTGAGTTCTTGGAGCTCAAGCTGCTCCAGAATGCCATCATCACATGTCTGGAAATTCCGTTGGACAATGGTGTGGGGTAAATTGACAGTACCTCTACAAGAATTGAGAGAATGATGTTTGTCAATAGTGATAGGGATAGTATCTATGGTCATAAGGAGAGAAAGATCGCGAGCTTGGCCCGCATTCTGGACCGTGATGATGTGAGTGCCGCTCTTGAGAGCGTGAAATGAGATATCTTTCCTACTATGATAGGAAAGATAGGTAGTTGGAGTAGTCGGTCTTAGAGTAAAAAACTTTGTCCATTGAGTAGTGTGAAACAAAGTGTTTAAGGGGACTGTGTGATGAGCTGGTCATTTCTGAGATGAATGAGAAGGAAGTGTCGAATCGTCATGTAAGGGTCTTGGTCGTTTGGATGTGGGACCGGAGGTGGTCCGACGTGTGACGGGCGAGCAATCCGAAAATTGCCGCACTGTAGAGGGAGAAGCTGGAATCAAGGTCAGAGAAGAGCGAAGGTCAGACGTGTCAAAAGGGCTGGTCGGAACACCGGTACTTGAAGCAGGTGACGAACCGTCACCAGCAAGAGGTACGGGGGTGTTGGAGGTGTCCGAAGAGTTGTCCATTAACGAGGCAGGGTCAGAACTGGGTGCGGTATCAGGAAGGGGCCCGGGGGTAGTAGGTTCATGGATTGGGTCGTCCATGGTTAGATTACTTCTTTCTTTTTGTTTTTAAGAAAAAAAGAAAGAAGAAAATAAAATAAAAAGAAAAAAAGGGGGGAATGTGGAGAAATAGCTCCTAGGAGGAATGAATAGGGCATAAATCCTCCTCTGCACCCAAGAGGACCTCAACACTGCAAGTAGTGCAGATGCTGCATGGAACCCGTGCCATACCCTATGCTTCATGCCAGTAAACCAGCAATCCGGGATAGCAACCTCACATCCACTGAGCCACCTCAGCGGACAAAAGAGAGGGCAGCCGGATACCCGCCACAAAGCATACCTCCTTCGGCCACCACCCCCGGAATCCGAAAGGAGGCCTCCAGAGATACACCCGTCGCCCGAAAGATACCCAAAGCCACCCCCTGGGAGACCGGAGAGGGATCGAGACATCCCCAGGCGATCCAGATTCCACTGCAAACTATACCACCGCCAAGAACCTCAACGGAATGGGATGGACCACGGTATCCTTCCCCCTACCTAGTAACTAGAATGCCTGTGGAGAGAAGCTCCCAGGGTAAAAACGGGAAGGAAATAAGGGAGGGATGAGGAGGAGGAGGAGGAGGAAAGGGAAAAGGGAGGAGGAGGAGGAGGAGGAAAGGGAAAAGGGAGGATGGGGAAGATGGGAAAGGGGAGGGGGATTGGGGTGTAATTAGGTTCGGTCTGAGGAACAAGACCAAGAGGTCCAATTCCTCAGAACAATAGCCTCTTTACCTCGACAAGGAGCCCCCCTTAAAGAAGAATATCAATATGAAATACTGTATTTCTGCATGGAAATTTGAGTTTGCATACATGCTAGAGTGAAATGAATGCATTGTGTGTGTGTGCTCACCTAATTGTGGTTGCAGGGGTCCAGACTTAGCTCCTGGCCCCGCCTCTTCACTGATCGCTACTGGGTCCTCTCTCTCCCTGCTCCATGACCTTTATCATACCTCGTCTTAAAGCTATATATGTTTCATGCCTCCACTACATCACTTGCTAGACTATTCCACTTCCTTACTACTCTATGACCTGAAGAAATACTTCCTTACATCCCTTTGACTCATCTGAGTCTTCAACTTCCAATTGTGACCCCTTGTTTTTGTGTCCCATCTCTAGAACATCCTGTCTCTGTCCACCTTGTCTATTTCACGCAGTATTTTGTATGTCGTTATCATGTCTTCCCTAACCCTCCCGTCCTCCAGTGTCGTCAGGCCTATTTCCCTTAGCCTTTCTTCGTTGGACATTCCCCTTAGCTCTGGAACTAACCTTGTCGCAAACCTTTGCACTTTCTCTAATTTCTTGATCAGGTGTGGGTTCCAAACTGGTGCTGCATACTCCAGTATGGGCCTGATGTACACGGTGTACAGTGTGGAAGTGATGGATTTCTGGAGTCACGGAACTAGAAGAAGCAAACACACGGATGCGCTCTCACACACACCTATGACTATACCTAACTATGACCACACCCAACTATGGCCACACCCAACTATGACCACACCCAACTATGGCCACACCCAACTATGGCCACACCCAACTATGGCCACACCCAACTATGGCCACACCCAACTATGACCACACCCAACTATGACCACACCCAACTATGACCACACCCAACTATGGCCACACCCAACTATGGCCACACCCAACTATGACCACACCCAGCTATGGCCACACCCAACTATGACCACACCCAACTATGGCCACACCCAACTATGACCACACCTGACTTATCTATGACCACAACTGACTATGACCTCACCTAACTGTGACCACACCTATAACCACACCTCATCTTCTGATGACTACTTCTGACTTTGACCACTTCTATGACCACACCTGACTAGACCAGTTAGAAAAGACCAAGTTTGCACCCAGCAAGATCACCAGAAGGGGCTAGAAACCGCTAACCTTGGGGATGCAACAAAATGCAGAACCTGTGAAAGTGAGGGAGTTCATCTGAGAGAACACAGATGGAACTAGGGGCAAGCACCAAAAAAAAATGGAGGCGGGGAGTGTGGAAGGGTTGACATACGGGGGCCCACGGATGGAGACCTGGAGACATGATCCAAATGATAATCAGAGAGAAGGCAAGAGAAAGTTGGGCGTACCTTGGAAAAGTGGGAAAGGGAGAATACCTGAGGGGACACAGGTGGACTCCTGGACACATGGACCCTAGATGGTAGAGAGCGGAGGGGGGGGGGTGTACCTTAAAGACGAACCACTGGCCTCCCTGTGGCAGGGTCTGGTAACTCAGGGATAAGTTAACCTTATCCTTATCGTAATTAATAGGATGTAATTAATCGGGATGTAAGAAAGCATTTTTTTAATCTCAGGTTGAGTAATGGAAGGATTTGGAGGAGACACAGCTTCAAAAGTAGATATGATAAGGTCTAAGAGGCCAAAGATCAGTGAAGCCGATCCCAGTAATCTAGGAGGCAAGGCCAGGAGCTGAGTCTAGACCCCTGCAAATACAATTCGATTCAGTGATGACGGAGAAAACAGGATTATTGAGTAGTTAACAGGGTGAGGGAGACGACAGCAGGGTGAGGGAGACGACAGCAGGGTGAGGGAGACGACAGCAGGGTGAGGGAGACGACAGCAGGGTGAGGGAGACGACAGCAGGGTGAGGGAGACGACAGCAAGGTGAGAGAGACGATAGCAGGGTGAGGGAGACGACTGCAGGTGAGGAGACGACAGCAGGGTGAGGGAGACGACAGCAGGGTGAGAGAGACGAAGCAGGGTGAGGGAGAAGCAGGGTGAGGAGACGAAGCAGGGTGAGGGAGACAGCGGGTGAGGAGACGACAGCAGGGTGGAGGGAGACGACAGCAGGGTGAGGAGACGACAGCAGGGTGAGGGAGACGACAGCAGGTGAGGAGACGACAGCAGGGTGAGGGAGACGACAGCAGGGTGAGGGAGACGACAGCAGGGTGAGGAGACGACAGCAGTGAGACGACACAGGTGAGAGAGACGACAGCAGGGTGAGGGAGACGACAGCAGGGTGAGGGAGACGACAGCAGGGTGAGAGAGACGATAGCAGGGTGAGGAGACGACAGCAGGGTGAGGGAGACGACAGCAGGGTGAGGGAGACGACAAGGGTGAGGGAGACGACAGCAGGGTGAGGAGACGACAGCAGGGTGAGGGAGACGACAGCAGGGTGAGGAGACACAGCAGGTGAGGAGACGACAGCAGGGTGAGGGAGACGACAGCAGGTGAGGGAGACGACAGCAGGTGAGGAGACGACAGCAGGGTGAGGGAGACGACAGCAGGTGAGGAGACGACAGCAGGGTGAGGAGACGACAGCAGGGTGAGGGAGACGACAGCAGTGCGTAGGGTGGAGACGACAGCAGGGTGAGGGAGACGACAGCAGGGTGAGGGAGACGACAGCAGGGTGAGGAGACGACAGCAGTGGTGAGGGAGACGACAGCAGGTGAGGGAGACGACAGCAGTGTGAGGGAGACGACAGCAGGTGAGGAGACGACAGCAGTGTGAGGGAGACGACAGCAAGGTGAGGGAGACGACAGCAGTGTGAGGGAGACGACAGCATGGTGAGGGAGACTACAGCAGTGTGAGGGAGACGACAGCAGGGTGAGGGAGACGACAGCAGGGTGAGGGAGACGACAGCAGGGGAGGGAGACGACAACAGTGTGAGAGAGACGACAGCAGGGTGAGGAGACGAGCGGGGGACGACAGCAGGGTGAGGGAGACGACAGCAGGGGAGGACTGAGGTAGGAACGACAGCAGGGTGAGGAGACGACAGCAGGGTGAGGAGACGACAGCAGGGTGAGTAGACGACAGCAGGGTGAGGGCAGAGGCGACAGCAGGGTGAGGCAGACGACAGCAGGGTGAGGAGACGACAGCAGGGTGAGGGAGACGACAGCAGGGTGAGGAGACGACAGCAGGGTAGGGAGACGACAGCAGGGTGAGGGAGACGACAGCAGGGTGAGGAGAGACGACAGCAGTGTGAGGGAGACGACAGCATGGTGAGGGAGACGACAGCAGGGTGAGGGAGACGACAGCAGGGTGAGGGAGACGACAGCAGGGTGAGGGAGACGACAGCAGGGTGAGGGAGACGACAGCAGTGTGAGAGAGACGACAGCAGGGTGAGGAGACGACAGCAGGGTGAGGGAGACGACAGCAGGGTGAGGGAGACAACATCAGGGTGAGGGAGACGACAGCAGGGTGAGGGAGACGACAGCAGGGTGAGGGAGACGACAGCAGGGTGAGGAGACGACAGCAGGGTGAGAGAGACGACAGCAGGGTGAGAGGATAACTACTTTAGGTAAATTAGAGGTCGTCAAGAACAGCCAGTGAGATGATGGCAGAGTGAAGATAAACGCAGCTTTTAGGTGTCTCCTCAGATGCTAAATTATATTTTCTAGCTGATGAGATGAGGACATTTTTTGAGATAAATGAAGATTTGAAAAAGATACTAAGAGAGATTTTTTTAATTATTTAATTATTATTTCTGGTTTCTCTTTAGCATTCTTTAGCCACTGTATTTTTCACTTATCTTGCTTCCACATTCTTAGATCTCTCACTAGCGATTTCTTTTAAATATTGTAGCTACTGTAACCAAGTAACTCCAGCTAATAAACCCATTATAACTTTCAGTGACCATAAGAAACTTTTGAAACTGCCGCCCTGGCCACTGAACAATTTTACAATATTATTTCTGAATGTTTTTAGCATATTTTCGTTAGTGAAGAGAAGCTTGAGTGTGAACCTTCACCTCTGATACAGTTCACAACAGTCATTGTATCAGAAAGAATTGCAAAATATTTGTTTCAAGTAAATTAAGCAGTAGATGCAATCAATGTGTATTGTAGAATTGTGACTGAGGAAGAAATTGAGTTTTAAAAACGATAGAGATGCTTTGCTAGTCAACACGGTCCTGGTCAAGAATCAACCTTTGCAGATGTCTCTCTCTCTCTCTCTCTCTCTCTCTCTCTCTCTCTCTCTCGTCTCTCTCTCTCTCTCTCTCTCTCTCTCTTCTCTCTCTCTCTCTCTCTCTCTCTCTCTCTCTCTCTCTCTCTCTCTCTCTCTCTCTCTCTCTCTCTCTCTCTGCTTACTTTTCCACCTCTTTAAAAACTTTAAATCAGTTTCTTGTGTCTCTCCATTATCTGAACTAATAAATAGATAAATAAGTGAAGATGTGAGTGAGACAAAGGGATCCTGGGAGACACTGAAATGAAAGATGAAGCAGGAAACTTTAGAGTTCCTGGAACCTTTATCATACATAAACATTGCATGAACATAAAAGAACAACAAATAAATGTATAAGAAAGGTAGACTAACACACATTACGGTACAGTAAGACGCAAAAATATATACAGCAACATATTAAAAACGTTTAGCAACTTACAAGAACAGTTTATTAATATTCAACAACAGTACAGTAACATGCAAAAGCTGAACAGTAACACAAAACGGTACAGAAACACATATGAACAGTTGAGTAAGACAAGAAAAGTACAGTATCATACAGAACATATATTTGGAACAATCAGCTGCTTCGCAAACTGTAACATACGTTGCATTTTGACCATACACAGAGTTTTGTGATATAAACAATTCACACTGGTTAATACCATTGACCTCAAATCACAAGAGTATCTGTGACTTCTTGTAAATCACAGCTCATATATTGCAGCAGACACCTGATAACAATCTATCAATAATAGTGAGGGACGGATCCAATGGAGTTAGTGAAAAACAATGGAGACAAAATGGGAACTGCAACGTTTTATGCTTGTAGATAGTAATTATCCAGGAAGGTACCTCGTCATGTCAGTGTCCAGGAAGGTACCTCGTCATGTCAGTGTCCAGGAAAGTACCTCGTCATGGCAGTGTCCAGGAAGGTACCTCGTCATGTCAGTGTCCAGGAAGGTACCTCGTCATGTCAGTGTCCAGGAAGGTACCTCGTCATGGCAGTGTCCAGGAAGGTACGTCGTCATGGCAGTGTCCAGGAAGGTACCTCGTCATGACAGTGTCCAGGAAGGTACCTCGTCATGTCAGTGTCCAGGAAGGTACCTCGTCATGTCAGTGTCCAGGAAGGTACCTCGTCATGGCAGTGTCCAGGAAGGTACCTCGTCATGGCAGTGTCCAGGAAGGTACCTCGTCATGGCATTGTCCAGGAAGGTACCTCGTCTAGCAATGTCCAGGAAGGTACCTCGTCATGTCAGTGTCCAGGAAGGTACCTCGTCATGTCAGTGTCCAGGAAGGTACCTCGTCATGGCAGTGTCCAGGAAGGTACCTCGTCATGGCAGTGTCCAGGAAGGTACCTCGTCATGGCAGTGTCCAGGAAGGTACCTCGTCATGGCAGTGTCCAGGAAGGTACCTCGTCATGTCAGTGTCCAGGAAGGTACCTCGTCATGGTAGTGTCCAGGAAGGTACCTCGTCATGTCAGTGTCCAGGAAGGTACCTCGTCATGGCAGTGTCCAGGAAGGTACCTCGTCATGTCAGTGTCCAGAAAGGTACCTCGTCATGGCAGTGTCCAGGAAGGTACCTCGTCATGTCAGTGTCCAGGAAAGTACCTCGTCATGTCAGTGTCCAGGAAGGTACCTCGTCATGGCAGTGTCCAGGAAGGTACCTCGTCATGGCAGTGTCCAGGAAGGTACCTCGTCATGGCAGTGTTCAGGAAGGTACCTCGTCATGGCAGTGTCCAGGAAGGTACCTCGTCATGTCAGTGTCCAGGAAGGTACCTCGTCATGGTAGTGTCCAGGAAGGTACCTCGTCATGTCAGTGTCCAGGAAGGTACCTCGTCATGGCAGTGTCCAGGAAGGTACCTCGTCATGTCAGTGTCCAGAAAGGTACCTCGTCATGGCAGTGTCCAGGAAGGTACCTCGTCATGTCAGTGTCCAGGAAAGTACCTCGTCATGGTCAGTGTCCAGGAAGGTACCTCGTCATGGTAGTGTCCAGGAAGGTACCTCGTCATGGCAGTGTCCAGGAAGGTACCTCGTCATGGCAGTGTCCAGGAAGGTACCTCGTCATGGCAGTGTCCAGGAAGGTACCTCGTCATGGCAGTGTCCAGGAAGGTACCTCGTCATGGCAGTGTCCAGGAAGGTACCTCGTCATGGCAGTGTCCAGGAAGGTACCTCGTCATGGCAGTGTCCAGAAGGTACCTCGTCATGTCAGTGTCCAGGAAGGTACCTCGTCATGGTAGTGTCCAGGAAGGTACCTCGTCATGTCAGTGTCCAGGAAGGTACCTCGTCATGGCAGTGTCCAGGAAGGTACCTCGTCATGTCAGTGTCCAGGAAGGTACCTCGTCATGGCAGTGTCCAGGAGGGTACCTCGTCATGGCAGTGTCCAGGAAGGTACCTCGTCATGTCAGTGTCCAGGAAGGTACCTCGTCATGGTAGTGTCCAGGAAGGTACCTCGTCATGGCAGTGTCCAGGAAGGTATCTCGTCATGGCAGTGTCCAGGAAGGTACCTCGTCATGGCAGTGTCCAGGAAGGTACCTCGTCATGGCAGTGTCCAGGAAGGTACCTCGTCATGTCAGTGTCCAGGAAGGTACCTCGTCATGGTAGTGTCCAGGAAGGTACCTCGTCATGTCAGTGTCCAGGAAGGTACCTCGTCATGTCAGTGTCCAGGAAGGTACCTTGTCATGGCAGTGTCCAGGAAGGTACCTCGTCATGTCAGTGTCCAGGAAGGTACCTCGTCATGTTAGTGTCCAAGAAGGTACCTCGTCATGGCAGTGTCCAGGAAGGTACGTCGTCATGGCAGTGTCCAGGAAGGTACCTCGTCATGGCAGTGTCAGGAAGGTACCTCGTCATGGTAGTGTCCAGGAAGGTACCTCGTCATGTCAGTGTCCAGGAAGGTACCTCGTCATGGCAGTGTCCAGGAAGGTACCTCGTCATGTCAGTGTCCAGGAAGGTACCTCGTCATGGCAGTGTCCAGGAAGGTACCTCGTCATGGCAGTGTCCAGGAAGGTACCTCGTCATGTCAGTGTCCAGGAAGGTACCTCGTCATGGTAGTGTCCAGGAAGGTACCTCGTCATGGCAGTGTCCAGGAAGGTACCTCTCATGGCAGTGTCCAGGAAGGTACCTCGTCATGGCAGTGTCCAGGAAGGTACCTCGTCATGGCAGTGTCCAGGAAGGTACCTCGTCATGCAGTGTCCAGGAAGGTACCTCGTCATGGCAGTGTCCAGGAAGGTACCTCGTCAGGGTCAGTGTCCAGGAAGGTACCTCGTCATGGCAGTGTCCAGGAAGGTACCTCGTCATGGCAGTGCCCAGGAAGGTACCTCGTCATGTCAGTGTCCAGGAAGGTACCTCGTCATGGTAGTGTCCAGGAAGGTACCTCGTCATGACAGTGTCCAGGAAGGTACCTCGTCATGGCAGTGTCCAGGAAGGTACCTCGTCATGGCAGTGTCCAGGAAGGTACCTCGTCATGGCAGTGTCCAGGAAGGTACCTCGTCATGGCAGTGTCCAGGAAGGTACCTCGTCATGTCAGTTGGAAGGTACCTCGTAATTCAGAAGATCAATTAAAGGTTTCATGGCATGTCGGGTCCTCTTAAATGATTGTCGGAAGGTACCTCGTCATCAGTGTGGAATCACCTCGTCACTCTGTAGGAAGATCACCTCGTCATTTGTGGGAATCGTCGTCACTAGGGGACATCCGTCGTCACTCTGTAATCAGTATTGTGGGACATCACCGTCGTCACTCTGTGGGACATCACCGTCGTCACTCTGTGGGACATCTCTCAGAATCAGTCCACTCTGTGGGACATCACCGTCGTCACTCTGTGGGATCACCGTCGTCACTCTGTGGACATCACCGTCGTCACTCTGTGGACATCACCGTCGTCACTCTGTGGACATCACCGTCGTCACTCTGTGGGACATCACCGTCGTCACTCTGTGGACATCACCGTCGTCACTCTGTGGACATCACCGTCGTCACTCTGTGGGACATCACGTCGTCACTCTGTGGGACTATCACCGTCGTCCTCTGTGGGTCATCACCGTCGTCACTCTGTGGGACATCACCGTCGTCACTCTGTGGGACATCACCGTCGTCACTCTGTGGGACATCACCGTCGTCACTCTGTGGGACATCACCGTCGTCACTCTGTGGGACATCACTATCTTAACTATGTTTGTTGGACAACAATTTCTTCACTAGGGTTTTCGACACACCTTTCTCTATCATCACCCTCTTCACTATCTTTACCTAATAAATTGCACTGTTAGTACAATCTACTATTTTTCACTAAGAAGAAACGTGTGAACACCATGAGATCGACCGTCGTAGTCTTAATTCTTCTTAAAGTCAGGTTACAAATTCATCAATCTTCCTTTCATAGCTTTTTCTTACATTAATGTGATTTATTTTCCTACCTTCCTCAATTTTTTTCCTAAGTGTCTTATAACTGACTTTTCTTATACTCAGAGAGAAAGCTAACTCGTGTACACTTTGTCTGTATTTAACGTTTTGCTTTCACCACTCTTTCTACTAGCTAGTAATGATCTGGCCTCTATTCTCCCATTTAATATTTGGTCATCACTTTATGTTGATGACTTTGCTATAGCTTGTGCAGGCGCTGACTGTCACCTAGTAGCAGCCTCTCACCACAATGTTATCGACCGTGTTTACCAATGAACCAGTACTCGTGAGTTTAAACGCACCAGATTACTATAATTGGACGTTGTGTTGTCCCGTATCCCTGAACGTGATACGCTCAGATTTCTCGGTCTTCTGTTTGGTCGTCGGTTGTCCTGGAAACTTCAGACATCTCCCGAAAGCAACTTGCCATAGCCGGCTGAACCTCCCTGAAACCCTCGCTGATCTTTCGTCGAACCCTCCTTCATTCAGCCGTAATTTTATCGAAACAAGATTATGGCGACCAAATATATTCTGTGGCCTCTCCGTAACTCTTTTTAAACTTGCTTTTCGTTCCTTCCTTGTTGAGAGCCTATATGCAGAAGTGAATGTTTCATGCTTGTGTGTTGTGGGGTTCTTTTCATAGATTTGGTAATATTAACAGACGATGAGCTTGGGTTTTGGTAGCGTTTAATGAGGCGTTGGATATATGGGAGCTGAGAGCCTATGCCTGTGTCCGTCTGTCCTGCACTGAGTCTGGGTGGTAACTGAGGCTCTAGGCCGCCTGGCGCAGAGGCATTCAAAGGCAGGCCTATCATTGGCTGATGCCAGATCACATGGGCAGAGGTTGGAAATCACGTGAACAGCCGTTATAAGTACAACCCGTACAGCTCGGGCATGCTACGTATGGCGTCTCGACATACAACTATACAAACTAAGGGCAACAGGCAACAACTTTCAGCTGATTCTATACAATGTCAAAGTACACAACAGTTGAACATTATACTTCACATGGATATTATCGTGACGGAATAATCTACATTACTATATGATGCATCTTGATACTTGGGAATTATCTAAATGAGCTCATTCTAGAAAATCATGATAAAAGAGATAAAAAAAAATTAATTTGTTCGATCGAACTGTCTTCATGTGATCTACGAATTCTGAGGAAATATAATTACAAGAAGGTAGTGATTAACAGACAAGGTAGATATGGTGCACACAAATCTATACTGTTAATTCTCAGAACTCGAGAGAACGTGAACACACAAAAAAAAATTTGAGTAATACTAAGTAGATATTATAACACACAGTTAAACGCTTACTACATATTTATCTATACAGGTTATTTACACTTAACCCCAA
The DNA here is from genome assembly GCA_009830355.1 of Cherax destructor. NCBI lineage: Eukaryota > Metazoa > Arthropoda > Malacostraca > Decapoda > Parastacidae > Cherax > Cherax destructor. Next base: position 17,815 of record WNWK01031591.1, read on the forward strand.
CTCTGCTAGGGTGAGATTGATATAGGCTGTATAATTATCATCTCTGGGTGGATCAAACTCTGTTACAATAGGTAACTCAACTTCTGATTGAGGAGGATCTACACTGGTATCTACAAATGATACTTGAGGATTAATTAACACTTGTCGTGTACGTAGGGAATAACGACATTCAGGTATAACTTCATCCCAGGTTACACTATTGGGATTGATGGTAGCTCTTAAGACATCAAGGACTTTCTTATTCGTTCTTTCTGCTAACCCATTGCTGGCAGGATGGTGTGGAACAATGGTAGATTTAGTAATCTTATACAAGGCACATAGGTTTTCTAGAATCTCGTTACAAAATTCACCTCCATTATCTGTTATGAGGGACTTAGGAGTGGTATGTCTACAGATTATACGTTCCTTAAACGCTTTAGCTACTGTCCCGGCAGTCTTATCTGGGATAGGAACTAACTCACAAAATCTGGTAAAGTGATCGACCATCACACACAGATGTTTGTTTCCACTGAGGAACATTGGAAGTTGGTCAACAGATCTAGTGCAACTCTTTCCCATGGCTCACTAGAAGTAGGAAAGATCTGGATTGGATTAGGACCTGTGACATACTCAGTAATATCGGTAGACATACGAGGCCAAAAGTATTTCAATCTGGCTTGTTTCACAGAACGATCCATACCAGGATGTGCAACATCTGGTACATCGTGAACTAGCTGCAAGGCTACTTTCACTAGTGACTGTGGAATTACTAATTGGTATACTCTTCTACTAGGATTACCCAACTCGGTAGTGCGATACAGTAATTCTTGGTTCATGACAAAGTCACTAATGGGTGCTGGTTGCTTCACAGAGAGAATAAGATCTTTCTGGAGCAGGAATCGAACCACACCAGATCAAAGGGTCTTGTCTTTGAGTAGTCTTTACATCCTCAGTACTAAATGGAGGATCGGCAGTTACTACACTGACATGACGCGACAAAGCATCAGCAACTACATTGGATTTGCATAACTGTAAAATTGCGTTCAGCCTTAGTAAGGACTCGGCTAGCAAATGCAAATAATCTCTTAAACTGAGTTTTCTTTATTCACTAAGAACTGGGAACACTTTCCTACTGGAGGAATGAACGGCACGGTGGAGTGGAAGGACTCTCCCGGGTGAAATAGATAGCTCAATAACACAAAGTATGAACAAAGGAGAATGGCTCTCACTATCTCTTACTGCAGGTAATAATTACTCGACACACGACACTTTACTCTGCAAAGGACTTACTGTCAACTGGAAAGAACACTATCTGGAACACGAGGGACAACAACTGGCACTCTAGTGAATACACTAGCAACAGAAACGGCTTTCTGCAATTGCTTTTGCATCAGCGAGAGATGCTATAACTCATTCAAGTAGTCTTTCTTCAACAAAGCGTCCCCTGGAGAGGAACTACTACTTGAACTAGCAACATTGCAAGGATAGACTCAGTACTCAAGGCGGTCCGGGATACCTCCGGCACCCTAGGCATCTGAACGCTATCTTGCATGCAAGATATTGTAGGGACTGAATTCCAGACAGGAATTCAGCTTACGACGACGTTTCGGTCCGACTTGGACCATTTACAGACTTTGTAAATGGTTCAAGTCGGACCTAAACGTCGTGTAAGCTCCTTTCTTCTATATGCGGGTTATTTGTGTACTGTTCTAGTCACGGTATTGTGCTTTTTTTTTTGTTATTTATGAATAACATTAAATTGGGAGCAGGAATTTCGACAATTTCTACCTAAACCAATAATCTAGTAAAATTATCCATAGAGGACCCTTGAAGGGAGGTGCCTTGGATCAAACCTGATTAAGCCCCTCATTCCTCTAGTCGCTGTATTTCCTCTACGGTTTTAGTGCCCCATGAAAATAAATTTATTCATAAAATAATGTTCTGTCAAGTATAATAATCCGTAATAATTCACACAGTAACATTCATAATCCCTACAATTATCTCTGCAATAATACCTATAATAATCCCATTAAATAAACCAATAATTCTGAAAAATAAACCAAGAAATTCTGAAAAATAAAGCAATAATTCCAGAAAATAAACCAGTCTCATTAAATAAACCAATAATTCCAGAAAACAGGCCAATAATTCCGGAAAGAAATCAATAACACCGGAAAATAGACTAATAATCTCATCCAATAAACTAGTAGTTAAAATAAACCAATGATCTCATCAAATAACTAGAAAACAATAACTCGGTAATTACTATCACATGTTAGGAGACGTCTATAATTTTTAAGAAAACAATGTTCATCATAAATAACGTTCACCACTGTTATTTTCTACCATCTTACCTCACAAACAGCACATTTACCGTCATTTACTGTCAAGAAGAACAAGGCAACTTGTTTCTGGCTTCCTTATAAGAATGCTGAGCCGGAAATATTAGAGGAATAATTTTTCTTGGAGTAATACTTTATCTTGTTTGTTGGGGGTTTATAGAGCTACTGACGCCACGCACCGTATCCGACTCCGTTACCACCGTACTCGGTCAGGTGGACCCCTTTGCCTTAGCCAGATAAGGTAAGATTTTGAATAAAAAGGCTTTATACCGTGCCTCTCTGACTGCCTCTCTCTCCTTCCCTGCCTCCATGTATGACTGCCTCTCTCTCCTTCCCTGCCACCATGCATGACTACCTCTCTCTCCTTCCCTGCCACCATGCATGACTGTCTATCTCTCCTTCCCTGCCTCCATGCATGACTGCCTCTCTCTCCTTCCTTCCTCCATGCCTCTCTCTCCTTCCTTCATCCATGCCTGACTACCTCTCTCTCCTTCCCTGCTTATATGCCTGACTGCCTCTCTCTCTTTCCCTGCCACCATGCCTGACTGCCTCTCTCTCTCCTCCCCTGTCTCCATGCCTGACTCCCTGTCTCTCCTTCCCTGCCACCATGCATGACTGCCTCTCTCCTTCCATGCCACCATGCATGACTGCCTCTCTCTCCTCCCCTGCCTCCATGCCTGACTCCTGTCTCTCCTTCCCTGCCACCATGCATGACTACCTCCCTCCTTCCCTGCCACCATGCATGACTGCCTCTCTCCTTCCCTACTACCATGCTTCACTGGCTGCGTCCTTGTGACTCACGTCCTTGCCTGCTTGTATGTGCGCGTGCCTCTCTCCTCTCTTTCTTTCTGCATATACAATATATATATATATATATATATATATATATATATATATATATACAGTACTAGTCACGGCATTATGCCGCCCCTTCTCCACACACGTACCAAAACACAAATACATACCACTTACTGAGGTTTTAATGGTACGCTTAATCACGTCCTCAGCGGTGTAGGAAGACTCTCACACAAATTTTTGAGGGTTTGGGAGGTATATTATTCCATGCCTCATGTAGAGCAGCCTCCAGCCGCAGGATGGAACTGATATCCTTGCCCAGTGAACTTCGTTTCACTATTGACCAGAGGTTCTCAATAGGGTTTAGGTCTGGGGAATTGTCTGGCCAGTCATTAAAGAACCTTACTTCACAGTCCTTAAGCCACTGAACTACAGATTTGGAGGTATGACACGGTGCACCTCGTGCATAAACACCGTAGCCCCGCCCTTGTCAAACGCCTCAGGTAAATTGTCACACAATAACTCCAGGTAATTATACTGGTTCATATACTGGTTTTGGGAAGCACAATGAGTTCACCAACACTCTGAGCACTGAAACACCCCCAAACCATGAGTGAGTCTGGGTGTTTGGTGGTCCAACAGGTGTAGCGTGAGTGTAGCAGGTCACTACCTCTGGGCCGGTACACATGTCCCCTATGGTTACAGGTGACGGTGAACGTTGCTTCGTCACTCCAAAGTACTCAAGCCACTCTCTGTGGCTTGGAGATCGGTTTCTTAACCTGGCGGAGACTACTGTAGCCCAGTTCTGACAGACGTCTGTTAACAGTTCTTACAGAGACCTCTGAGAAGATGTGGGTTCTTTTCATTCAGTTCTCTAGCAGTTATCTTAGGTGTACTCTCTAACTGCTTCTTTAACACAGTTAAGGTATGAACAGATGTCTTCTTCGAGGGGCCAGGCCAAGGTTTGGCAGACGGTAACTCGACACCGCCACCAGCCTTGAAACAATGCACCCAGTTCCTCACTGAACGCTCACACACACCAACATTCTCCACTGTTTCTTTCGTCAGGTGCCCAGCTTTGTGAAGCCTTATGATTTGAGCTATAGTTTCAGGCGTTAAAGACTTCCTTTTACCCATAATCAAACATGTATAGCCCCAAAACCAAAGGGAATATTGGACAAAAGATGGTGCGGATGAGAGACAAAAGTGCAACACTCCCTCTCACCACGGCAGCCACGTGAGCACTGAGGAGTCACTGTCAAGTGTGGCGGCAGGCTGTGACGTCATGCTAACGGTTGCTACCCGGCATAATGCACTGACAAAAAAGACTCCAGTGTATGGTAGGCCATTGATATTCGTCACGGCATTATGCCAGGGTGTTCACCCTGGCATAATGCCATGACTAGCACTGTTATATATATATATATATATATATATATATATATATATATATATATATATATATATATATATATATATATATATACAGAGAAAGATCGTAGACAGCAGGACTCGATACTGCTACTGGTACGGACAAGAATCCCAGGCAGCGCTCTTATCGACTCAGCCACATAAGCTGGGCAGCCTTGTTTACAAACCATGTTTCTTTCCCAGCCCGGGCACATCAGTGAGCCTGAAGCATGGCAGCCCGGGCACATCAGTGAGCC